>VNJW01008974.1:0-13099 GCA_008042615.1 Drosophila auraria
ATCCCGGTTCGGCACGCCGATCCGCACTTCTCATAACTGGCAGACTTGCGAGCCTCCAAAACCTTCTCATTACTGGCAGACTTGCGAGCCTCCAAAACCTTCTCATAACTGGCAGACTTTCGAGCCTCCAAAACCTTCTCATTACTGGTAGACTTTCGAGCCTCCACAACCTTCTCATAACCCCGGTTCGGCCCGCCGATCCGCACTTCTCGCAACTGGCAGACTTCCGAGCCTCCAAAACCTTCTCATAACTGGCAGACTTTCGAGCCTCCACAAAACTTCTCGCAACTGGCAGACTTCCGAGCCTCCAAAACTTCTTGCAACTGGCAGACTTCCGAGCCTCCAAAACCCTCTCGTGACTGGCAGACTTCAGAGCCTCCAAAACCCTCTTAGCGGCCGAGACAGGCAAGCACTAGCTCTGTAGCATACTTTCGGGGCAACCCTCAGGGTAAACTTGCGGGCACCGGCTCTCTCTCTCTCTTTCTCACCCACAGGAAGCGCCCACCATCACCGGGTCAGGCCACCTCCGGGTAGCGACGCCGCGACAGCGCCCTTACGCAGGCACGGACGAAGACGAGAGCAGGTGCAACGGCCCACGACGACGACTCCGCTCCAGGTCACCGGTTTCGGCTTGATTCCTTAGCTCTGTACAATATTCGTTAATAAACCAACCCTAGATATATTTACCGCATAATTCTCTAGTGTTCTCATCTGGGAACGGGTCGGAATCTCTTTCAGCAACCACACCTGACTCAAATAAATTCTTGGGACGAGTCCTGGCCCACGCTGAACTATCTCAGCCCCAGCAGACCGTCACAATTGGCATGAGGATTCCAGAAATGAATAAATTGTGCACTGCGAATTCCGGCCCTTGTTATTGTTTACCTTTTAAGTCAGTCTGACCGTAGTCGCATTACGAAAAAAATCCGAACCAAAAAAGACATATAGTGGTCTCCTTCAAGGTTTTAATGAAGTAGCTAATTAATGAAAACTTCTGCCCTGTATCATAGCCGTATTATGAACCGAGTATCGGATCAGGAGCTATATCACAAAAACATTAAAAATTTGGAGATTTTTGCTATACCGGCCCCAATAGCTCAAATTTTCTCAATTTCGCACTTTCACTCCCATTTCTCCTCAACTAATCCGTTTTTGAAAATCTCAGTATGCAGTTTTAAAGAGGTTTACAATACCTTATATACAATACAATACAATACAATACCGTTCTGATCGGACCATTGCACTATGGGCTGAGCGACCACTTTTTGTGGCATTAATTAATAACTTAAAAACGAAGCAATATTTTTGGATTCTGTTTTTTGATATAAATTTTGTATAACAAAAGGGAGGTATTTAAAAAAAATGGGCGTGGTCCCGCCTTTTTTAAAGAATTTAATTTGTTTTTTTCAGTGTAAGTTTCTTTGTTTACCTAAAGTAGTATTCCTAAATAAGACAATGTGTAAAAATGGGCATTGTCCTATCTTTTTTGCACATAAAATTACAGTTTGGATCTTTTGCACAGTGCGGGCGATCGGACTTACACAGTTTCTTCCGTGTTTTGGCAGCCTTATTTACAAAGTAATTAACTGGAAGATCCGTGGAATCTATAATATGATCTGAGTGTACAACGATTAAGTAATCCATCCTTAAAAAATTTTATATACTTAGTATTTTTCTCATCTTTGTGTTTTGTAAGTCAAATAAATCGGTTTTTTGCCAATGTTAGGTTAGCATCTTAAAAGTTCAATTTTAGAGAAAGTGCGCAAAAGTGCACTTTTATACTTACAGAATATATTAAGAATTGAATACTTCACAACATACAAACAATTTTAGAGGTGAAATGAGCGGCGTTCACTTTGTAGCTCTATTTTAAACTTAGAGTACACTAAAAAATGTATAGTTTTTTTGGGTTAGAACTTACACAATATTATAAAGACACCACAGTCTATTTCTGCAATACATGCACACAAACACTTATTTCAACCTATTATGAGTGGGACTGCATTTAAAAAACTGCGCATAAATTAGTTTATTTTAAGCGTTTTGGCTCTTTAAACTTGCAATATAAACAAAAGATTTAACAGCGCTCGTTTCCAGCTGAGGTAACAGCTGATTTAACAGCGGATAACTTAACAGTGACGAGCTCTGTTAAAAATTCTTGTACGTAACATTAAAGTTTAATGTTTTTTAAATACATCCTGGTTAAAAAAAAGTTATTTTAACAACTTTGGCCAGATAAAGTGGTCGTTCAGACCACAGTGCATTGTAGCAGATTTTCAATTCTACGACTCTATATAGTAGTCTCTTTGCGCACCACAGTCTGTGCTCATTGTCACTACGTGGACTGCCGTCCACAGTAATATTGAAAGATTACAAGATTTCTTTTTAGTTTTCGATTTTTTTTCCACGTCGTTATTTCTGCTGTTGATACTGCTGGCGTTTCTCCACCGAATGTCGCTCTGCTGTTACTTCCATGTTTCTCTCTACTGTTGTTTTCGTCTACTTCTGCCGATCCTCTGCTGTTATCCTGCTCTTATTCTGCTGCTGTACTGCTGATGCTCTGCTGTTTTTCTGCTGTCTCTCTGCTGTGTTTTTGATGTTATTTCAGCTGTTGATCTGCTGTCTTTCTGCTGTTGCTCTGCTGGTACTCTCACATAGTATACGTTATATTCTGCTGGTATACTGCTTTTACTCTGCCTTTCTCCTACACAGTCTTACATTCCTGACTAATCATCTGTCCCGGATGACCAAGCATCCTCATTGTCCTTTACATAACGCCAAAAGCTTCATATGATCACAGCTGGTGAAGGTGTTTGATGGGCCTTCCACATTCGCTGCCTTCTGAACATCGTATCTGCCATTTCTCTTGACTCTTGAAATCTCATCCGGTACCAAATATTCTCCAGCCAGCATTTTTCCTGCAATAAGCTCAGCATTATCGATAAGATCGCACGATTCACTCTTTCGATCTGACCATTTCCAGGAACTCCAGTTGTGCTCCACACGTGCTAGATACCATTTTCCTGCATGTGCTCTGCAAACAAGTTGGCCGTGAATGCGGAGTCTCTGTCCGAAACCATCCGCACAGAGTTACCGAAAATTTCTGTCCAAATCTCAATCTTCTTCAGCGTTTCCTCGCATCTTTTAGTCTTTGTAGGAAAAAGTCGTATAAACTTCGTGAATGAATCTACTATCGCAAATATGTATATACTTATATTGTTTGCCAGTGGCATCCATGGCCCAGATGATCAACGTGCAGCGTATGAAGAGGCTGAACACCTTTATCGATGCAGCTTAAGAAACCTTCTATCTTGCCAAGCTTCTTATTGAAAATGATGCATCTTGCTCTAAACGAGGAATCCAATAAGATTGTTGAACAGAGCTGTGCTTGACACCAAATTTATCCGATTTTTCTCGCTTACATTAAGGCCAGGGTGCACGATCCCAGAAAAAAAATTAACTCTTAGATATGTTTTTGCTACTGAATTAGCAAGTCTCTACTGCAACAGTAAAAATAAATACTGTATGCATTTTGGAATACACATTTATTATTTTAAATGGTTGCATTAATATATAAAATCAATATTATATAAAAATCAAGTTTTAGGCTTATATTGCCTAAAAATGAAGTTTTAGGACAAAAATTGCCTAGAATTTAGGCCTGTTTCTATTGGCTAAAAATATGGCATTTTGGACAAAAATTTCCCTGATATATGACATTTTGGACAAAAATTGCCTAAAATTTAGGCCTGTTTCTAATGCCTAAAAATATAGCATTTTGGAAAATTTTTAGGCAATAACTGCCTCGACTTCCGTTTGAGGTCAAATGGACTAAAATTTTAGGCAATTTGGCAGCTTTTTAGTCCATGAATTTTTCTGGGTGTGGTAGGCTTTTCCTCTTTTTCCTCTTTCTTTTCCTTGTCGGATAATTGCTTTTTATTACTAATTCATTAAATTGTTAACAGAAACATAAAACTAATTATTTGAAACCAAATCTTTCTCTCCAGCCGCAATAATTGAAATGTGTCCGATAAATATGATACAATTGTAGGCTTGACAAAAATCTATATCATATAGCTGCTATAGAAGCGATCGGTAAATGTAAAATGTGTAAGCCACCGGGGTTTATTTAAAACTTCTATCCTGTGTCAATAATAATTCACCGTTTCACTTAGCGTGTGCATGCAGCTGTTTTTGTGTATTAATAACTATATTAATTGCAAGTTAGTTTTGTGTAGCGATTGCTTATCTGCATTTTTGCATTCCTGTTTGTGCTTTATCCGTTACGCCGATATTACAGCTTGACGGCTTAAGCTCCCTAACCCTCGCTCTTGCTCTCTTTCAGTGCACGTAACTACTCTTATTTTCTCTTATCTTCTGACTGGTACAGTGTCCTCTAGTATTGTCTGTGCAATTAAAACCTGCAAGAAAGTAATTTCAAATGATGACCCTTATATCGGTTGATGGCTTTGTGATAATTTTGGGCACGCCAAGTGCATTGATTCCACAGGCCGGGCGGCTGAAATTATTAGCAACATTGGACTGCGCTACTGCTGTGAAACTTGTCGCGAGGTTGAAAAGAAAATGATGTCATTTATGCGGCAAACCAAAAATCGATTTAAGGAGCTTCTTGTTAGTTTTCTTAAAACTGTGAGGTGCTCCTGGCGCTGGACTCCCAGTTTAATGGCCTTAAGCTTTTAAATAAGTCCCCTAAGCGCAAAAAACCACGGTTGACACACCGCATTTGGGCGGATCCCAACAACTCGCCGCGAGTTCTCAACAGCTGACTCCCTCGGCACAGTCCCCGGCTCCAATATATCAAACTCCAATGATATTAAGATCGGGGGCGAGAAAAGATTCGGCCTCCGAATGTGCTGCGGGAGGGGCAGCGTCTCCAGTTATATCCGTCGTGTCCGCTGTGGGGTTACAATCAATGACCTCACAGAACCCCACCCAAAAAAACTCCCCAGGGTATCAAGCCTGGAATACCGGCCGATATTGGTACTACAAATTCAGTACCAAAAGCCCTAATAGCTATTCCACCTACGAATCTGATATTTGTTTCGCGGCTTTCCCCTAATCAAACATCTGAGGATGTTAGTACCTATATCGTTATAACTGGCATTCCCCCTCTACCCATCGCCCTGAAAAAGGAGGCCTGCCTGGGGGCACTTCGCCTCCAAAACATCACCGATATAAAAAGTGGTGATCTAACTGGGCATCTACGGGTACTCGAACCCCTAATAAACGAACCCATTCTGCGTATAACTGACGAGCAGAAACCAAAACTTGTTTTCCACAGAAACTTCTCTGTAGTCCTGTACACCAGACACGACTGGACAACAAAATCAATATCTCTGCCCAGTGGATCACAAACGTGGTACACTGACGGATCGAAATTGGAAAACGGCGACACCGGGGCTGGTATTTTCGGACCAAGGTTCAAAAAATCCATAGCCATGGGAAAGTCCCCAACCATCTTCCAAGCAGAGATACACGCCATAGAAATCTGTGCTCGTGAATGCCTTCGCAGGAATATGCAAGGCGCACGGATTTACATCTTCTCTGACAGTCAGGCGGCGCTCATAGCGCTGAGATCTTTTACGATCACCTCCAGACTTGTAGAAAACTGTTTCCAGCAGCTGAACGCCCTTGCCTCCAAAAACACCTTAACGGTGGGCTGGGTGCCAGGGCATGAAGGCCATATAGGAAACGAGGTGGCAGACTCCCTAGCAAGACGCGGGGCGATGACACCACTAATCGGCCCTGAACCATTCTGTGGACTTTTGAAAGGACACAAAAGGGAACTGGTCAGGAAATGGGAGGAAAAGAGATAAGTCTTCACTGGACCGACAGTGCAGGGCTGAGACAAGCCAAACAATTCCTCGTCCCCCAGATGTCGCGATCCAAACGCATCATCAATCTAAAATAGAGTGAGATTCGCACTCTAACAGGCTACCTAACAGGTCCTGCAACCTAAGGTATCACCTTAAGAAATTAAAACTTTCAGAAATCGGCCCTAGTAATAATAATAATAATAATAATAATAATAACAATGTCTTCGATAAAAAATCAATAAGAATCTGTTTCAAAAAAAAGAAGACCAAGTCAACAATTTAATAAAAAAGTACTATGCGTTCGAACTAGAACCCGAAGAAACAATGTATGGTATCTCCTTATCTTCATCGCGCTAAATCCAAATAAGATAAGATTAGTTTGGGGCGCAGCTGCAAAGAGCCACGGCAAATCAGTCAAAGATTTTATACTAAACGGACCCGATCATCCACTAACCGACGTCCTAATGGCATTTAGAGTAGGCGTATAGCCATATGCGCAGATATCGCCGAGATGTTCCATTTAATAATCATCCAAGAGAGCGACATGCATGTTCAACGATTTCTGTGGCTTTACAAGGACAACAAAACTCCACGAATCTTCGTCTTGCGTGCCATGACATTTGGAATTTTCTGCACGCCTTGTATAGCTCACTAGTGCGTGACAAAAACTCACAGGAGTTCAAAAATCAATGTCCCCGAGCTTACAAGTCTATAACAAAGGCTTATTATGTCTATGAGACAGCTATTCAGGTCAGTCAGAGGCTTCACCATAAGAAATTGGATCTCAAATTCAACCTCCACCCTCAAACATTTCGGAGAATGTCAAATAGATTGATATCCAAAGGAGCTTGGGGGCCCTGAAAATGACCTTGGTATGTACTGGGAATCCACAAGCAACGTTTTCAAGTTTATTTTCAGATTTGCAATTCTGAAAAGAGACGTTCTAAATGGAGAAACTGTACCAACAAAACGAGAAGCTCTCCAAGTATTGATGTCAATTTTCAATCACAATAGCCGAAGGCTACTGCAGAAAGTATGGCGTGCAGGCATTATCTGGGACTTTGCACTTTGCTGCCGAATGCTCACCAAATCGATCTGTACACATATGTGGATGCGAGCGAGCAGGCCTACGCAGCAGTCTCTTACCTTCATATCAAACGAGGAACGGACATCGACACAGTACTAGTAGCAGCCAAATGTAAAGTCGCTTCACTGAAGCCAGTCTATGGAAGTCTTGGCCTCTGTAATGGGAGTGGGCCTAGCAAAAAAAGATTTGAATATAAAAAGGCTTCAAATCAATTCATGTACATACTGGACAGCTTATTAAACCGTTCTTCAGTGGGTTGACATGAACCCACGAAAAATTGAAGCCTTTGTCATGCATAGAGTTGGCGAGATAGTCGAAAACACAAACCACAATCAATGACTATGGATTCCCCCAAAAGAGACTGCTACATAAATTTTTCGAACTGCCGCGCCTCACAACGGTGGAAAAACGAGTAAATGCCGACAATAGGTCGCGTTCTGACCCGGCGGCCCTGGAAGGAATTGTCCAAGCGCTGTTTCCAGAAGGTCACCCCCATTCAAGTAGGGAGCCCGATTTGTTCGGTCACGGAGACGGAACTATTATCAGTGGCAAGAAACTTTAGTCACTTTAGGCACACTCTTTAAAAGGGTCACAGCAACATGACTGAACGCTGCTATGGAGAGTGCCGTTGGACTCTCTACCAACCAATATGGTTTCTGGAAAGGGACGCGATAGATAGGTTCACCAACATTGCTGCTAAAGCCATCGCTGGTACCATATGGAAAGCAGGGACAAAGAAGTATTGTCTAGTGGTCACGCTGGACATACGGAACGCGTTCAACTCGGACGATTGGGGCAGGACACTGGAGGCACTACGGTCCTTCAACATACCCGAATACTTGCTGAATGTAGTGCACAGCTACATCGGCAAGAAGGAGCTGGTCCTAGAAACCTCAGTAGGCCCCAGGACATACGAGGTGACAGCTGAAGTTCCTCAGGTCTCGGTACTGGGCCCTCTGCTTTGGACCACAATGTATGACGGAGTTCTGAAGCTCCCACTGCCGAATAGCATGGGCTCGCAGACGACGTAGCCCTGGTTCAGGTGGCCAAGGAAGTTGTTGCCGCCCAAGCAGCTGCAAACTGCCCAATCCGAGCAGTGGAGAATGGTTCTCAGTGGCGAGCCTAGAGCTGGCCATACAAAACGGGAGCGGTGCTAAAGTCAAGCAGGAAAGCAGTGTAGTCGTCGCCCATCTCTCTTACCGCGATCACCTGGAGTACGTCAATAAAAAGGCGGGATCTGCTGAACTGGAGACCGAAACAGGTCTGACGTAGGCTCCTGGCGACCGTTGTAAAGTCGCAGTTGTTGTACGCTGCTCCGGTGTGAGCCGAGGCCACGGCTATTAATAGGTACATGCGAGGGGTCAACTCGACGTATCGCCTGTGGGCCGTTAGAATAGCGAGTACCTTCAGGACGATCTCGGACGACGCAGCGCTCGTCATTCCAGGCCAAGATTTCGTGTGTAAACTGATGCGGAAGGCCAAGAAGATTCGAGCGGCTCTAGCAGACAAGAAGCGGACCAAAGGACCAAGTCCGAGGAGAAGAGGCGGAACGGCCAATCCACGCTGGTGTACCTCAGGGCAGTGTTCTTGACCCGGTACTGTACACAATTTACACATCGGATCTTCCAAGACCCATTGATCGTGGTACTCTTCAAGCCACCTACGCAGATAACACTGCTTTTCTAGCTGCTGGTAGCACCCCCATATCGGTTTCCAGTCGTGTCCAGACATTCTTGGACGAATTCGAATGTTGGGCATCTCGAACATAGCGCTTAAAAGACACAGCACGCCACTTTCGCACTTCGGCCTGGCCGCTCACGTGCCTCTGAGAAGGATGCTGGGTGTTAAGTGGCACCACTAAGTACACAATCACACGCTAAGACACAGGAATACCAGCTGTAACATAAACAATTTCATCATTTGCAAACCGATACAGAGACCGCCTGCTAGCGGATACCAACCTTGCCACACCTTTAGGTTGACGACGCAGTAGACACCCTGCGAACCTACGGATATTCGGCCGAGACAGACATGGACGTTAGCACCATATAATGGACCACGCATAAAATGCCCCAATGTGGCAATCTTTCCCACCCGCAGTTTCCGGGATCTATAGTTACTATTTATTCAACACAAAAACAAGAGCTACTCTTGTGTGGCGTAATAATTACACTTAAAAAAAATATATAAAAAAACAGTAAAAAATCGTCAAAGGAAACGACTTTTATATACCACGTTTACGAGTGTTGTATAAAACCGTCCGCAAAGCTTGCCAAATATGCAAAAATGTCACACGCATACCTGAAGTATCTCAAATGGCTCCAGTACCAGCCGCCCGACTCGCCTGCTTTGAGAGACCATTTACATATACGACTATTTCGGCCCTATACTGATCAACGTTGGAAGACACATGGAGAAGCGCAGGGGAGTTCTGTTTACATGTCTTACGCTGAGATATACATACCACATATCAGCGACTATAAGAGCTAGAGCCACCAAATTTGGTGACAACATTGGAATCTATTGCACGCAGATCAAGTTTGTTTTAAAATTTGGCCACGCCAACTTCCGCCCCCGAAAATAATAAAAAACGGTATATAACCATATGCGTGATTTTCGGCGTAAAGTAAATAGATAGGCTTAATAAGTAGGCAATCATGGACGTGTTCTGAAAATTTGAGTAAAATCGGATGATAAACATAAAAGTTATTAAACAAAAAAGTTTCTGAGAGGGAGAGAGAGAGAGAGAGAGAGAGCGCACACGTGCGTGTTGCTCAACATATTCCTAGCAACATTTGTCTTTGTTGGGTGGTGCTCAGCATGTTCCTAGCAACATTGGTCGCTTTTTAGTGTTGCATAACATGTTTCTAGCAATATTTGGTCAATATGTCAACATTTTCTTTTTTCCATGTTCATGTGCTGTTTTATTTCACCCACAATGCTTTGGGATACCCATCTTACAGTCGGTCACACTCGACTGTAGCTTTCCCACTTGTTTTTTCTATGAGCCGATTGGCTAGTTTTTTGTTTATGAACCTTCTGGTAGCTCCTGTATCAATTTTTTAGTTTCCTGTCGTATTCTTTTTTGATACTCTTGCGTTGTCTTGGCTATATTGTTTTGAATTAGAAAGAGAGATAAACTCTTAGGGATTTCTCATCGCTTTGTATATCGTTTGAATTCCGAGGTGCTGCTTAGTGTGTTGACGGCCATTATTTTCCTCAATTTTTATCGTACTCCTTGGATGCTTTCCTGTAGAAATGGATGCTTTCCGTTTGAAATGGGTTTTAAGAGTGTCCAACGGATTTCAAACAATTTTAATTATTTATTTACTAAAATATATGTCGTTACCTAATATTAACATTATTTAATTGTATTTAATATTACTATTTTACTATTTTTCCTACTGTGTGTTTGCAAAATATTAACTGATTTTCAAGGTAAATCTATGTGACTTACTTATTGATTTGTTTTCAAGCGGAAGTTGATTCCAAAGCCGAATAGTGTTAGTGTAAAAGGGCTTATCAGAGCTAGCCAGAGTAGTTTTAATAGGAATTTAATAGGAAGTGCTGCGATAAGGATAGTTTCCTAAGCACACCGTCAGTTTTACCAACTGCTTTATTAACTTAGTCTGTCCATGATAGGGTATTATTTAATGTGATACCCAGGTTCTCCGCCTTAGCAACATACTCAATCTTTTTGCTCTCTACACAAAAAAAAAAAAAAACAAGAGTATAAACTTAATACGCGTTGTCTAAAAATAATACTCCAAGCAGTATAGCGAGCTTAGTATTGATTTCATACTTAATAATATAAATGTTACACTGAGAAGTATAGCTTTTATACTCAATAGCTTAAATTGTATATTTTCGAGTATCATTTTTATACGAACCTACATCGAAAATTCGATAATGTGGCGTTAGCAGGAATTTAGTGCTATTCTGTGTGTCGCGTTAGGGATTTTTGTCAAGTCTTGGTGAATCTATAAATAGATTTTTGTATGGTTAATGTTCCTCGCCCCCGCAAATGGCATTCTCATATGGCTTTTTTTGGCGCTTTCTTATGTGATGCCGATTGGCTGAAGTGGTAAGACGTCCGCCTGCCATGCGTTAGGTGGAGAGTTCGAGCCCTGGGTAAGGCAAACTTTTCAGTTTATGTTTTCTTGTGTTTATTTGTCATTCAGTTGGCCTATGTATATAATATATAATATACTATAACATTAATTTGAAACCATCAACCGTTGATAATAAAGCTATTGTCGAAACGAGCAATAATAGCGAAATAAATTAACTTTTTTACGATTTTTAGATATACAGGCGAAAAGCTGGTCTTTATACAACAAAATATGGAATTTATACCAGCATTGTATAGAGTTTATACGAAATAGTTTAGAATTTATACGCAAGAGGATAGAATTTATACGATTTGTTATACTGCGTAGTATAAAACTTATATGAATTAGTATTAAAAATATACTAAAGTAAAATACTAGAAAGTATAACTTTTATACTCTAAGGTATAAGATTTATAACTTTGAATTTTATACTTTCGAAAGTATAAAATCAATAAGCATCTTATTTAGAAATTTTTTATACTCGAAAGTATACAATTCATGTAACAATCGTATCGATTCTATGACGATTTTTTTTTTGGTTGTATGGTAAGATTATTTTAATTCTCAGTATTAAGGTTTTTTTTATAAGTTTTTTTTTTTTTTATAAGTTGCAAACCAGTACAAGGCATCCCTTGTGGAGGGCTCACCCAAACCTAAGCTCTCGAATCGAAACAGTCACCCCCGATAAAAAAATCATCAGGTTGCTGGGCCCGCAGCGACGAAGATAGAGCCGAAACATTTGCTTTATCTCCGAAGCGTATTCCAGCCGAACCTGGCCACTAGTCCATTTGTCCTACCACAAATCCAAACTAACACTTTGTCTTTACCAACATTGTTTCAGCCAAATGAGATCGCAAATGTCATTGGGAACCAGAAACCAAAAAAGGCTCCGGGCGATGACTTAATAACTCCCAAAATGATAATTGAACTTCCAAACTCTGCCATAGAGGACCCAGAAGGCTATAGTGGCGACTTGCGACCGCTCTGAAACCCAGTTTGGCTTCAGAAAGACGAAGTCAACTGTTGTGTCATTTGTTAGTTTTTTTGTCAATCTCATGGAATGCATGTAAATTTTTGAAGTCTAGTGTAAGTTAGTTTAGGGCGAAGGCGGGAGCACAATAAAGCTCTCTCTCGCTCTTTGCGATTTCGCCCCGCCTTCGCCAACCTTCGTTAAGCTAGGCTCTAAGCATATAATTGTGAGAAGAATATAATTGTCGTAAATTTGAAGTCAATGCGCAAACACGTATTCTTTTCGTTCCGCCTAATTAAAACGTAATCTTGCCACCAAAGTTTTTCGGTTTTTAATTCTAATAAACTAATTAGAAATTTCATGGCGCCCCCGGGTGGACAAGATTTATAATAAATAAAGGCAACAACTTAACAGTGACAGTGACACAAACAAATAAAGTGCAATAAAAAATTTTGTTTATTTTTTTTTGTGCTTGTGCTTAAAAATTATTGTTTATAACAAATAATTGTTGCCGCGTCGCGCTATTGTGAATTACCACTATTCGTGTCGGTCGCGAAGAAATCTTTCTGCCTGCGCCGAATTACAGCCATCACCGAGGGATCACTCCAAAGGAAAGTGGCTGTTGGAATTATATATAAATGCCGCAATCAGGAAAAAGAGGTATTTGTGCAAAAAATTAAAAGCTCGAGTTTAAGACAAATTAAATATTTGTTCATTGTTTGTGCTGAAAAATTGCATCTCGCTTTCAATTCTTGGCACATACGTATCAATATAGTAGAGCTAGATTTGCATGTTTAAAATTATTCAACTTATATACATATATATTTGTTTTAAAAAATACATACATACATACATATCTATATTGAACCGCTTTGGACGCAACATTTATTTGAATTATTTATTGTATTGTATTACTGCAATCACTGTCGCCCCCTCTCCCCTCTCTCGCTAAAACTCGCATTAATAGTTGGGAAGTTAATCCAAGCCGCACACCATTACACACACAAACCATATATACAGCAGCTGCAGCGGTGAACTTTTTCGTTTTTCGCTTTCGCTTGTGCACCGGTGCAAACGTTGTTGTTGTTGGGCC
>VNJW01008975.1:0-16855 GCA_008042615.1 Drosophila auraria
AATTATAGATACTAAGTTATTATAAGTACATAAGTAGGTAGGTAAGTAACAATATAAGTATGTAAGTAAGTATATAAGTAAGTATATAGGTATGCCATCCTGCTACAGAACACAGATAATTTCAGTTTTCCGACGAGAGTTTCATTTTTGTGTTTACTCAGTCTGTAAAATGCATTTGAGTAGTGCAAATTTTGCGAAAATTTGAGTCAGCAATTTTATTGTCCCCAATGCAATAAACTTTGACTAAGAGTAACAGGAAAGAAAATAAACAAGAAAGGAAGCTTACTTCGGTAAGCCGAAGTTTGTTTACCCTTGCAGTCTGCAATTGGATCATTGAAAACCGACCAATTTTGGTCAAATTGTAAAATATCGAAGTATGTAAATTTGTGACTACATTACCTACTTTACATATAAAATTTACATTTTACATGTAGAATTTTACATTTTCATATAAATCGATCCATCGCTTATATGACAGCTATATAGTGTAATTCTAAAACCGTAAAAAAACACTATATCTCAAAACTAAGAGACTAGTTCACGTAGAAACCGACCGACGGAAGGACAGACATGGCTGGATCGACTCGGCTGGTGATTCTGATCAAGAATATATACTTTATGGTGTCGGAGATGCCTCCTTCACTGCGTGGCAAATATCATGGAAAATTACAATACCCTACAATACGCAAGGGTATAAAAACATCGAAGTCCCCGAAAGTCTTCAAAAAATAAATACATACATATGTATGTAAAAACATACAAGCATTCAACCATATATAAATGTCAGCGTGTGTGTCTGTGGCGATACATGAGTGCGACTGGAAAATTCGAGAGCGTGTGCGTGTGCATGTGAAAATCTGAAGTCCATTATCGGGACGATAACAAAATGTTTAGTTTTCCTTCCAGCTTTCAACATTTTTCGGTGTAAACTTTTCGGCAAGTGCATATAAATTGAATGTAACTTTGCACTATTCTATGCAAACACACACACAGGCACGGACGGTTTGAAAAAAGCGGCAGATTTTCTATACTCTCTAAGTAATATATTTTTAAAAATAGTTTAAAAGTTGTCTTACCTTATGCAGATGTAAGTGTTCACTTTATTTCACTATTTTGTTTGAGTATTTTAAAGATTATTTTTAGTGACTACTAAATGCGGATCTTCCCCTTTTGGTCCGAGAGAGAAGTGGCCGTTCCTTTATTTCGAATAAAATACATTAAATGATAGTGTGACCTAATCTTGCATGAATTTTTCGATTATTTGCTAGTGTTTAAATGGATATCCTATAATAGCAGTAATTATTAGAGAAATGTGAACTATCTTTAATTAGTTGACTTTTTAAATTGTTTGTGTTCTTTCAAATTTCAGTCAATAAGAATGCTTAGTTATGTTTTTCTAAATAACAATTATTAATAGATTTGATCTATTATTAAAATACATATGTAAATATGCAGTTTAAAGTATTGTTGACTCTTTGCTTATGCAAGCGGTCACTTTTTTTTCAGATTAAGCAGTATATAAAAGAAAGAAACGGTCAGTTCAGTCTTATCCATTGCTCCCCCGTGGAGCGACCTTCTGTACAGCATGGAAAATTCCTAAGTGATATTTTGGGATTCCTCAAGATTACAATTGGTATTTCTAAATTTATCATGTGAGGCAAACAAAATGATATTAAGTACAATCTTATGTTCATGTAAATACTTTAAAGCGGCTCCATTAACAAATTTTTCTCAGCTGTTTAATTTATTTGTGAAGTAAAAAGTTGATTAGATGAACTAAATATTTGCATTCAAAAAGGTTTGTATTTAGAGGAAATTTCATATTTTATTGTTGAACTTAGCCTCAAGGATTTAACATTTTTACGCATTAAAATGTACTGGGAACTTTATTTTAATTTATTAAAAATTTTTTTTTGTGGAAATGTGTTTTTCTTAAAATGAACATTCTCTCTAAGAGAGTACATCTATCTTAAACCCAAAATATCGACAATATGATCATTTTTTCGGCAAGCAAGTCAAATGCAGTTTCTTTATCTTTTTTTTTTTTTGCGGGGCTAGGCATCCTGCTTTGTCCTGGGCAAACTTTGCATATATTTCACCGACAAAGGATGGAGTCCTTCTAGCCCTTCTTGCAGTCGCCTCTCCTTATGTCGATACTCTTGATATGCAAAAGATATGAAGGGACAGCTGTTTCCTGCTCCATTTGCTTGCCAAAAACTTTTACCAGACCCAAAATGCATTCGCAACGCAACTTTAACTTCAGTTGAAGCTGGAGCTAAGGGATGCGATGACTTCGATGGGGACTTTAAATACGGAGAGAGCGAGGGAGAAGCATTTAAAATTGAACAAGGCTCGCAAAGTTTTCACACATTTTTTATGGTTATTAGCATTTTTAACTTTTTCAACTATTTACGACAGCCGATCAGGTGGCCAGGTGCATTCTTCGGAAAAATCTGAAATTTCCTCAGAAAAAGAAAAACTTCTCAGGAACTTGGAAATTTCTTTTTGTTTTTATCCGATCACAAAGTCAATGATAGGAAAATATTATACGATTAGTAATATAATAAAACTTTTTGCTTCGTTCACAAAAATTAAATTATTTAATTAATTAATATTTCGGCTTAAAGCTTAAACTTATATTTATTTATATAGCCAAATATATTTAGGCCTGGGGTTTCCCTTTTAAGGTTCGAGTTCGTTAAGCTTTAAACTATTTTAATTTTCTTATAGTTTACAAATTTTTGAATGAATTTCAAAGTCTTTCAGATAATAAGGTTAGTAGGTGTAGTAAGAAGTGGATGAAGTTTAAGTTTGAAGAGTTTTGCTCGCTTATTCTGTCGGGCTCTTAGTTTTTGTCCACTAAACCTGATTTTCGCTTAATAGTTAAGGACTCCCTAAGCTTTAGTTTCTTTCAGTGCGTAACACCTTTGGCGCTCAAACGTAATTTATTTAGTCTACTTCACGCTCATAATGCCGCACATCCCCGTCAAGGGGGAGAGGAGGCGGTGAGCATTCATGTCAGTTCCCGGGCTCAATCTCCATCTCCTCAAGCCCCATCCTCTCCAGGTTTTTTCAGTGCCCCCTTTCCATTTACTTGCAAGTGGCAAGTCGCTTGGAAAAATTATGTTGCACGTGATATGCTTCAGCAAATTCGCTACATGTAACGTGGCGTGGAAAATGGGGCGTGGGGATTTTCCTCTCTGCACTAAAGATGAGTTCCACTTGGAAATATAAATTGAAATCATCAACTGGCTTTGTGCGTTTTATCAACATTTTTACGTGCCGCGCTTCAAGTTAGCGTTAACGCTGCACTGACTCTGCCGCGCCCACTTTTCCGCACACTCGTCCCGTTCCTCTGGCTTTTCTTTCAGCACACTCGGAATTATTGAGAAATATATGTTCTGTCTTCTCAATTCGAAGTGCTTTTTATATTTATATTTTTTTTTTGTTCTCAAATAGAGAAATTACATTTTAATTTCCAGAGTTGTATTTCTGTAAAAAATATAAACAAAGCGATCCTAAATGGAAAAATTCCTTAGGGAAGGGGAAAAAATTTTCAGCTAATATTATTGGCCTTTTCCTAATTTAATTGTCCTTCTTATATCTAAACATTAAAGAATAACTAGAAGAACATTCTTTTTAGTGCATTAGTTATATTCTAGTCGTAAATTAACATAGCTGTATCTATTTAAATTGAATGTTAGTTTATTATTGTTTGTTTATTATTAAAAACACTTAAGAGTTTTTTAGGAATTTTGACGTTCTATATATTAAGGTAGAATTTTATTCTTAGTGCAGTTGGATCAGATTTCCTTTGCTCTGTTTCTGTCTGCGACTGCCAACTGCAAATTAAGCAATTTTCCAAAGGACTTTTGGCTGCTTTTTGGTTTCGCCAGCTTAATGTCTGACTGAGTGCGCGGTTTATTAAGATAAACGATGATGAACGGTGGAGCTGGTCTGCGCCATCGCCCCTCCTCGATGTCTGGGGTTATGGTTATCCACCTGCAGCTCGGCTTGTTAATTGACTGTTCAGCTCTTCAGCGCTTTCTCCTTTCCCGACCTCCCACCTAGGGGATGAAACAACAGGCGAGGAAGGATGGATGCCGGAGCGGGTGGGAATTAGGAGGTAAAATTGAAGCAGGACCAGGTAATTCTATTAGGGCATTTGCATGCTTATCTCATTAACACGAAACACAAGAGTTCCGGCCAGAGGTGAGATTTTTTGTCTGGAATACTCTCACTGATGGCAAGATAATTGGCACTGAGTTTTAGAGCTGAAATGGAAATACGCCATTTGAAAAATAACCGAAATAAGTGTGTTTGTATATATTTGAAAAAATTAATTTATCTTTATATCTATATATGGAAGTCTTGCGGTGCATTATTATTTGTTTAATTATTATACATTTTGGTCTAACAAGAACCAAATGATTTTTATTATAATTATCCTTTCAGTAACTCAAGTCTTAACCTTCTGATCTCATTTATACAAGTTGCTGTACTCTACATAATTTGCATGGAAGTATACCGGGTGTGTGTACATGTTGTTCGTGTCCTGCATCCTGTGTCCTGGCACTGGCAACGGGTAGCTCCTTGTCCGATGTGGAAGTTTTGCGCTTTTGTCGTGGTTTTCATTATCCCCTCCCGCTTGGCTTTTCGCCGCTCATAAGCCGCAGAGGAGCCCTTCCATTGTCGCCGTTTTAACCCACCCCAAAGCGGACTGCAACTGACACATTTGCCAATATTGACTGTACACAGCGGAGCAACCAACAGCCATTCACAGCAGCCACTCGCTTTATAGAATTTTCAGCCCTGCACCGTTCAGTCCTGCTCATTTCCGGTTCTTTCGGCCTATGCAAACAAAGCCTCCAACTCGAGTCGCTCTTTTTACCACTCATTAGTGACAATTTTCTTGTAGTTGACATTTGCCCCGCCCTCCTCTCTCGCCCTTTGTGTGTGCCCGCCCCCACATTTTGCGGTTGCAGGACAAAGTTTTTGTGTTTATGCCACCATCTCGACCTCCGCTCCTTTAGCGGCATTTTAAAGTCAGACAGCAAAAAAAAAAGAAAAATTCCCTATTTTTTGTTGCATGTTAATGGCGACGGACAGGTGAGGTGACGGGAGAAAAGACAGGGAAAAAGGCATAGCAGACGAATGAGGCGGCCTGGTAGGATGTTAAATTTTTGATGGAAAACCAATTAATTGGAAAAATTAAAATCAAATATTTGCCAAAGCGCTTCAACAACACTTCACCGGAAACCACAGAAAATAGTAGGGAAAAAATATATATCAGCGCAACACGGTAAAAAATTACAAAAGCGGATTAGGTAATTGGATAGAAACTTACACCTGAAAGACTGCAACAGATAAAAAGCTAATAATTAAAATTGGTTTAATTTAATATTTTAGAAAAATCTGTACTACAATCGTAGAGCTAATTTACATTTTCGGGATACTTTAAAAAACTACTCAAATGTAAAAAAAAGTATATATACGGATTTATTTACATTTTCCTAAATATATAGATTTTTATAATAAACTTTTTTTTTAACAATCAAACGAGGGATTTCTATATTAGGTCACATTTTGTATTAAGTATTAATTTAAGTTAAATGGAAACGTAAATTTCAAGAAACTAGATTAAAACCGAACATGAAGAAGTATAAATTCGGTGTCAAAATTAATTTGATTTGAACTTTCCGTAAGCCTTTCCGTAAGCCATTAAACTATTTATTTAACTGTGCAACCAAAAACTCAACACTTCAATCTGAGCAATAATCCTCCTTTTTGTTCAGTGCACCGGAAAAAATATATCCAAGCTCGTTGCTCTCTTTACCGACGTCAGATCTAAGCGTCGTCCTTCATTTATCCTTTCTCCAGAACGAGCGCAGTAGGAGTGGAGGGGTGGAACTCTCAATCAGCGCATGTTGGCGCCCACAAACTCACGTGCAAACACTTTACGACAGGGACTTTGGCCAGGAGCAGGAGATATTAAGCTGGAGTAGGAGCAGAACATCCAGAACTCATCCACATCCACATTCTCATCGAGGGGATGCTGCTCTCGTTTTGAAGTGCAATTTTGCACAGCCACAGATTTTCCCTGTGCCCCTTCCACCTCACAGAGGCTGTGCGGTAATTAATGCAATGAGAGCTGTTCGGGGGAGGCGGCGGAAAAGTTACGCAAGGTGTGTGCTACCGTCGTAGGAAAGGATCTCAGGCCAAGTCTGAGGTATTGACCAGGTTACGCCGGCAAGGAGGGCAGGATAATTGCGTACTTATAGCTTACGCAAGGAGGGACTTAAAGCTCAAGGATATTGGCACAGGAAGCAGACAGCGTAATTAATAAGAGCAGTTAATTATGAGAAACGCATTAGGCGTAAGTGACAAGCAACTAGATATAAATTCTTGACTTAAAACTCATTGGTCCTAAATTACTTAACTTTGTATTAAGCACTTGCCTTAGCGCGAAATAAAAATTGTCATTTATCATAGCAAACTGCAGGTCTTATTTGTCTTAAGCTCCTTGGAATATATCATAAATCCCCATCCCCCATATATTTATTTTAGGGCTTTAAGGGTCATTAACAAAGTGCAAGGTTCAATGCGCTCCATAAACAGTTCGCAGCCCAGTTGACTCACGTCACTTTTACTTAAAAAAACCGGAAGAAACCCGTCAGGGAAACAGGGAAATCTTTAAGCTTCCTCGCCTCCGCTAGATGATATAAGCAAACACACAATTTGCGCCACTTAGCAGCAAATGGACGAGGCCATTAATAATTCCATTTTTTCGTAAGGTCAACCGCAAAAAAGTCAAGGGGCGGTTAGGAAGAGAGAGAAACAAAGCCGAAAACCGCCCAGATAATAAGGAAATATGACTTGGGGTGGACCGCAAGATGTTTGTGGGGGGAAATGGCAATGGCAAATGGCGACCGCAGAGAGAGGGTGGGTTGGGTGGCTGCAGAGCCCGTGTGCATGGGTTTTCCCAGAGACAAACACAAGGAAGCGTGGCGAGACGGGCTTGTAAAACAAGCCAACAACGAGAACAACACTACACAAAACAATAAATTGAGAGAAGAGACCGCCGGGGAGAAGGAACTCATAAACAATGTAATAATAAGGCCAACATTGTGTGAGAACTTGGCTTCGACTTAAGCGCCAGAAAGTGGCTCCCCCTCCGCTCCAATAAATCTTGCTTAAAGCTCGGGGATCTCTCTAATTGCTGGCCATTAGAAAAATGTTAATTGTCATTAGACGGAGATACTCACACTTTACAAAAATCTCAAGGCTCGGCTTGAGTTTAGAATATTATTTATACACAGGAGGTTAAAAACTTGCACTTAACTACCTATAAAATCAAATGTTTTAAACTAAAACAGAATGCTATCTGAAATAAAAAAATATATTCGCATCCTTAGAAATTTTTCCTTGTTATAAAATTGTTTACGTTATTCCCTTTTATATAATAAATAATATCCATTAGCCAAAAAAAATTTCAATTTTCAGTGCAGTCATTTTCCAAGGATAACCATAAAGTAGGTTAGACAAAAAAGCCAGCGAGCGAAAATAATCTGAATCGGAAGTAAGCGGAATATTGATGAAGCGTGTAATAAAATTAACACCCAGCACTGTCTCTTTTCAGTATATTTAGACAACTTCCAATTCCAACGGAACAATTCAAATCCAATTAAGTGGGTCGGAATTATTTTTCCATTTTCATTTTACACAATTTTTTTGTTCACTTACTCGCTCACCGTGGCAAGATAATAAGCTGGATGAACTGCCATGAACATTTTTAATTAAATTCAATATCCTAGATCTTTGTCATTCCGCTTTTTATTGGTCTTTCTATGCTGACAAGCGGAAAATGGAAGATGGAAATGTGACTGCAAATAATTGCATAGGTTCTCCGTTCGGTAATGAAAAAGGATTAAATGACAAGTTCCTGGAGAAAAAAAGGATTCATAAATTAAAATTGTTGGAGATAATTGCCTTGATTTCGTACTACTGGTGTTTATGTATTTAATTAAATAATGGTTTATTAAATGTAATAAGATACTTCATAGAACTGATTTGTTGAATTTTTTACCTTAAAATGTTTTTTGTCCAAACAAGAAAGAAAGCTAACTTTGGTAAGAGGAAGTTTATATACCCTTGCAGATATATTTATGAAATTTAAAATTAATAGATATAATTACATTAAAAGATCATAATAAATACCATAAATAAATAAACTAAATAGTTTTAGTCCAATTATTTTAAGATATATAAAGAGTACCATCTTGGTTGCCTTCAAAACAGTCTCAAAACCTTGTGGATTTCCTTGGAAACCCTACACAAAAACACATATTTAAATATAAATACTATTCCACTTATTCCAATTTGCTTCTCTATCGATTTAAGCGATGCCGTCACCTTGGGCATTTAAGCACTCCAAATGATCAATCGAATGGATAGGGCTCACAACCCCTAGTCCTTTGGCACTGAACGACTCGATGGACTCACAATTCACGTCGCTCCAAGGTGAGATGGGTTTGCTTGGTCGGGTATAAAATAGTTGGCGTGGCCATAATTGCTAAGCGTCTGCAAAGTTGCCCTTGGTGTATTATGGGCCACAACAAGTTGGGCTGCACTTTCGGTTCGTGCACTTGCCAAAGGCCAAAAAGTCAGCAGCACCGTGTTGGTCTACCACAAAAACAAGAGCGCAAAACACGGGCGAAATTCAACTAAAATAGAAGCGTTAAAATATTGCCAACATTTCCGCGCTTTTAAAAAGCGAACAAAAAAAAAAACGCATTTGAAAACAAGGATGGAAGGAAAAGTTAGAGCACGGCCGCCTTTGGACCAAGAGCAGCTGATCCTGGTCCAAAGCTTTTACATTGGTGACTTGGAGCGGAAATTATGTAAATTTAAGTGTTGGCCGCTGCTCCCTGCGCCTCGCCTCATTTTGCCCCGTTTTTGAGCAATGAAAACATGAAAGCAAAACTCCACAGAGGGCGAAAAAACAAACAAAAAAATCCGCCGAGGAGATGCCAACAAATAACCAATAAAAAGCAACAAGCAACGAGCGAGCCAGCGGTGGGGGCGAAAAGAAAACAGCATAAAGTTGAGCTTGGCAAAATTTCCCACATTTGGTTTGGAGTTCAGGCTTTCCCTTGCTTTTCCACGGACGGAACAGGAGGGGCGGCCCGGCAACAAAGTTTTCGTAATTGTTTTTGCATTTTGCGGCGCACACATTCGGGAGGGTGCCCAAATGTGTCCTTTGGTGTATTAAAAAGTTTTCCTTTTTTTAGAGAGAGAGCACGAGGCGCTGGCCAAACATTCGCCTCTGCTGGGTCGTGGTCCATTGCCCATTAACATTTTATATGCAATTATGATTATTTTACCATTGTGCATTTGCGGTAATCTTTGGGGAGCAAACGTTGAAACGTTGAAAGTTGAGTTGGGCCCGGCCATCGGCGAATTTAATGGGCGTCAGACGGCCCAGACTGGACCAAGGGAGGCTAATGGCATCGAGGGAGTGGGCCAAGGATATACAGAGGAGTCCGATCGATAAATGTTTGAGTGGGCACACGCAGAAGCCACATGTTGCAGAGAATGTTAATTGAAACGGTGGGAATTTAATTTCATTGCGCAGTGATTAAAATCGGTGCATATATCAATTGCTTTTTTGGTTATGTTTTTCGCAAAATTTTCACGATTTTAATGTGTTCTGCGAGATTTAATTTATGATTCATCAAACTAAAACCAAGTCAAAAAAACAAAAGGATATTCATCTGTCCTAAGGCATTTGATTGATGACAGCTTGCCAAAGAAAGTGTCATACTTAATTTATTTATTGGGAATAATTGTAATTTCATGTTTTAGAGTTTTTTAGGGTATAGGAAGTTTTCGTTACAGAAGTTTATATTAAAGGAAAATTTAGAATTTTGAGAAAATTCAGTTTTTCTTACAAAGAGTTATTAAACACATTAGATTCTTGGTAATTATTTCGAAGGAACCATGTCATAACCTGAGCGTACTCCGCCGATATTTCCTTCCCTTGAGTATGCATACATAGGGGCCCCATGAAGCCTCTTCTGTACCTGTGCCTGCAACCAACCTGACTGACTGCTACCAGCAGCCATTCTGTGGTCATTAGCCCAAACCAAACTTGACTTCTACTCTGGCCTGAGATTTTCTGCAGAATTTGCAAAAAAAAGAGACAGTACAAGAAGCTGCAGAGATGAGAAGAGAATATAAAGGGGGTAAAATGTATCCACAAAATGCGACGGCGACACAAATCTTCTTTATTGCTTGCTACGTTTTGCATGCACAGCCTGTCCTAGCTACACAGAAAATAATATTTTTGCTATTAATGTATATTTCAAATTTGGGGATTCATAGATATATGAATAAGTATTGCGAAAATGTAATTCCATTTCTATTCAGTTCAGCCGAAACCTATTTAATACTTGATACATCCGCAAATCATACTCTGAAGCTGTATTTAATTTAAATTAAATTTAAATTGCGCACGTTTTTTATGTATATTTAGTTTTAAATATTTAAATATCGAATTTATTTCTGGGTGTATTTATGCTCCTGTTGTGTTTGTGTGTGTGTGGTGTGTTCTGTTGTCCTGCCTCTGTCTGAGTGCGGACTTTGACAAGAGGACATTAGGCTGGGTCCTGGACAAACAACTAATGGCCTTTCGAGGGCATTTTCCCTGGTCACAGGTGCTCGGGCTTACCATCGGCCAGGTTGTTTTAAATTAAAAATCTATACGAACACAAACACATAACGAGTCCAGGCCAACATGCTAAATATTCTTTACATGCTTGAGCTGAATTTTTGTGATTTATGCTTTCGGTTCCATTCAATAATTTTATTGGTTTCGTGCAAGTCTTTGCGGCTTCTCCTGCTGCTGCTTCTGCTCAAATATTGCGCATACGCCGCATTGCCCGTTGCTCAGTGTCCACATGAGCGGACAGCCCGCCCCCTAATGTTGACTTGATTATCAACACTCGCTGCACATCTCCCATCCGATGCTCCAGCATGTTGCAGCTGGCATTTGACAGTTGATGATGTTGCACATTTCCCACTGGTCGGTGAGTTTTTGGCTGCGCCTGGTCCAACTCTTGTCAGTTGTTGCCATGACCAGACTAATTATGCGCAGCTGTCTGCGGTGCTCACGAATTAGGAGTAACTGATATGTAATTACACTGGCAAACTATACGAAACGAGATTAGAATGTGAAAAAAATTACAAGAGATGTCGTGAAATCATTATTTCCTTTGTGGTTAACTTGTGTTTTCTTTAATACCTATATCGTACGGAAATAAGTTCATCGATGCTGGCATATTGTAACCTTTCTAAAAATAATATTCATATTGATATCTATTCGAAAAATTAACATATATAAAATTAATCTTTAAGTCAATAGCCCGAGTAATATTGCGGCATAATGCTATTTAAAAGTTCGAGTTTGTGTTTTCTTAAATATGTAGATCACACAGAAATAAATTCTTCGTTGCTGGAATATTGTAAGATTTCGAAAAATATTATTTTATTAATGTGCCATATTTATATCTATTCGAATAGTTTACATTTTTACAATTGATCTTTAAATCAATAACCCCAATAACCCCGGCATAAACTCTAGCTATTTTTGTGTAAGGAACTTACGAGTTCGCATTGAGAGAGCTTTGCTCACACGTGTCCTTGGGACACGTGTCCTCCCTATACACTTATGATAACTTTTAAGTATTTTTTGGGGCCCTTTCGAGGAGTCGGAGGAGACTCCGCGCAGCACTTACCTTATCAGAGGGCACAGGCTGGGAGCTTGCCGATGGGAGCTCGGAGCTGGATGCGCCACTATCAGGTAGTGGAGCAACTCTGTGCAGCCAAGTGGTAAAAAGTATTCACATTAATTCAAGCAAAAATAAATTATAAAGGCAAAGGGCCTGCCTTCTCCATCCAGCCCCCTTCTACCCCGCTCGCCCATTGTCGGCGACTTTTCGCTGCGTTGTGCGTTTTATGACGTTTAATGTGTTTCTGCTGTCAGCAGCAGAAGTTGCTGTTGCAGTCGCTGCCGGCGTCGACGTGGATGCAACTTTTTTTTTGTGCTGCCGCGTTGAGTGCATTTTGTTGATTTATAATAAAATAATGTAAAAATATTACACAATAATGAATGCGCGCGGCGCCCTTCTCCTGTTCTCCCTCGCTGTGCCCTTCTTTTTTGGGATGAAATATGAAACAAGGAAATGCTCGAGGTGGAAAAAGTTTCAGCCAAGAATATGAAATATGCGAGAAATAAAACTTTTAACTAAAATTATATATGTATGCTGCCCATACATACATCCACTTACATATGTCGGTGGTGGTAGCTGCGTGTTTGTATTTGTCGTGCTGTTTACGTTTACTTCTCGGTCATATTTCTTACGCGGAACACTACGCCGAATAGCAATACCTGTGAATGCACTTTCAAAAGAGACTTGCATATAAAACGTTGATAAACGTATAGATGATATTTAATAATATCTTCAGTACATAATTATAAACTTAAATTTCTACCTTTAGATTAATAATTATTATTATCTTAGTATTGAAAATATTACTTTCATAATGTTTTTTTTTTCTCAGTTTCGAGTCTTAATCTAAAGGTAGACATTTTAATTTAAGGTTTCGGAAAAATACATAAATTTACTTCCGTTTGGCTATTTTTGAAAAAATAAAAATATTATTTTCTATAAAAATTCTTTTCGCTGTCGATAAGCTCTGAGTCCCCAAACCTTTTCGTATAGAGTACTGGGGCAACTTTGCCCACAAGGACCCCTCACTTTCCGCACTCAAAGTCAAAACATACAGCTCACATTTTGATGCGCTTCGAGATCGTGGCGTCCTTGCAACTTTATCGCACCAGAAATTGCATCATATTTCACAGACCTCAGCGTGACAACAATTTATATATATATATATATATACATAAACATGTATATGTGCAATATATACAGCGCTGAAGTTCGAGAGAGGTAACTTTACTCACCTGGCACCGTGAGGGGGCAACTAAGACGTCTGTCAGCGAGAAAAAAGGGAGCGAACGAGCAAGGAAAAAGTTGTCAAAAGTTTCGCGCCACACGGCGTATGAGTAATGCCAGAAAAAAGTCAGGAATAAGATGGGATGCTTTAAGAACCGCTCAATTTATTAAAATAATGAAACCAACGGCGACATCATCGTTTCATTATAATTTATAAGAATGCCCGCTCAGAGCGCAATCTTTGGCATAATTTTGAAAATCCTGAGATAAACTTTGAGCATGCACATAATTAATGAAAGACCAAATGTCGTCTTCAGCAGCGTGTGCAAAAGGAGCATCCTGGGCGAGTCCAGTTACAGATGCATCGGAGGCAGGAGCAGCAGGCAGCGGCATGCAAAAGAGAGTAAACAAAGTGTAATTAAAAACTACTTAGCGAAGCTTCCTCCGCGTGTCCCCTTTCAGGCAGCCCACCTGGAGAGTCAGACTCACCTGCGATAAATAGTTTTGCGCTGCTGTAATTTATTATCGTTAGCGCTATCCTTGAAGAAGTAGCGCCTGATGCCGCTGAGGTATGAGCGGAAATATTCACTCCAATTAATCGTCGCAATGTTGAACTGCAGCACTGAGCGCTCCTCCCTCGGCAGCAGCTCGTTCAATTCGTCAATGTTGCGATGGGCGAACTGCCACTCCTTCAGTCCGAACCAAGCCATCATGTCGATTATGCGAGAGATTTTCTTGTATGCCTTCACATAGCTGCACAGTGGAGAAAAATACATTCAATACAACAATTCAACATAAAACTAAGAACTTAATAGGCCATTAAATATAAAAATAAAGTAACCTTATTCTTTCCAGCTTTATCTCCTTGAATTTAAGCTTGACAAAATTAGAGAAAACTATATTTTTAAACCCCTTAGAAATTAAACGCAAATGAGAGATTTGTGCCCATGAAAAACGGAGAAAGATATGTGCAAAGGGTTCAGAGGATGCACAGATTCTTGTCGATGTGTTTGCTAATTGGTTGGAGCTGGTGTGTTGTGTAGCCTGGGTTGGGTTCACCTTCATAAATAAATGGCAAAATGCTGAGGCTAATGCGCTCTAATTGCAATTTGTTAAATATTACGTATACTCTTAGAACTAAGAAGCTTGCCCAGGGGGTTGTCGCTGTGCTCATTTGAAAATTAACGAATTGTTATTACACTTTCTCTTCTTTGGGTGGTTATATAAGTTTCTTCTTTCTAATCTCCTTATTCAAATATAATAATAAGAGTTATTATTTAAAAACTCAAGCTTGGGTCTGTAAAAATTTTATTAATAACAGAAAAAAGTATTGCTAAGTCGAATATCCTGATGATCAACTCACATTCGCGACTTTATAAGATATTAAATAATAACTTCACCAAAACACTATCCTAATATTCATTATTAGGTAACCTTTCTTTCCAGTTGCTTTTAAGGATTTGTTAAGCAAGAACTTTGGCTTTAATAATCCTTATTTTATAAGGATATTTTAAGAACTTAAGTAATATTAAACGAAAACTAATTCCCTTTTTTTTCCTCGACAAGCTCGATGGGTAAAAACAAATACCCGATGCATACCCTTAACAGGTCATTCAATTGCCTTTCCATGTACCATTTAAAATCCATTCAATGTAGCCCCCGAAAACCACCACTCCCTGCCACTTTTGCCACCTTGGAGAACATATTCTCAATGGGCGGCAGTGGTGGAGGGCGTGGCGTGGCATGGCATTTGTGAGACCAGCTGAATCGATAGGTGAGAGTGTGTCTGTGTGGCTCTACTTACATGCGCTTTTGTCCGGTGACCATGGCAATTAAATCTAAAATATAAGCTGGGATATTGTGCAAGAAAAATGCAATTGCACAATGCAGAGGCTTCGATGGTATTATAACGTACGAGAAGCACCTGTGACAATAGTGCGGTCGATCGAAGGATACAGGATACACTCATGTGTGTGTGTGTGTCGAGGGTCGAGGATTCAGCGATTCCGTGTGGCATTTGGGTTCGATTTGGTTTAGTTGTCGGCAATCCCAGTTCGTTTTGTGTTTTCAGTTTGCGGACGTCGTTCGAACCGGGGTTTCAGTTCGGTTTTTATATTTTTTTGTTCCGAATTTCGATCAGGTTTCGTTGTTTCAAGGTATTAGCGGAGCATAGATAAATTTTCCATTCGCAAAAGTTCGGCAATATTTAAGCATTGGATTAGACATGCATACAATACGGCAAGCGGTTCGCGTGGGTTTACGTTTTCGTTTTTGGGGTAAAAATTCAATAAAGAATATTTATTTTTAAAATCGTATAGATATAATTCCGGTTCGGTGCGTGCGAAAAACTCACCAAAGCGCCTTGTCGAACGGTTCGTGGAATCCTTTGCGCGACAGATGCATATACTCGCCCCAGGTTATATTGTTCACGTCGGACACGTAGTTGTATACGGGTAGCTCCGATTTTCCAACCGCTTCACTTTCTCGGAGTTTAAATCTGTGGACAATGTTAAGACAATTTATCCTTAATTTTGATAGAACTATACGTACAGTTTGGTTGTGCCAGAAGCCGAGATAGTTTTTACCCTATTTAATACTACACAGAGAGAATTATGTGTTGGGAAATTAAGAATTAATCGTACTCAAAGTTGTACTATTCTTATTTTAAGTACGGAATTTTTAAAAATACTAAGATTAAGTTTTTTTTCCTTACTTTAAAACCAAACAAAATTCAAAATGAATACAAAAAGTACTTACACAAAAATTAAGAACAAAATTCTTGAATTAAAATTTTTCTATCCTTAAATTAAAAACGTCTGTACTTAAGTTTGATATAAAGGGGGGAGAGGGGAAGAGCGGCAAAGCGGTGTTTCTCCGTCTCGCTCTCACCGTTCGTCTCGCTCTGCTCTCCCGCTTTGTCTATTTATAGCTCGACCACTGTCGCAAGCGTATGTGTGTATTTCAGTCTTTGACGCCGTCCTCTGATTTGCATGCCTGGTCCAGAGGCTAAAGTGTTCGAGACTTAATCCAACGATTGCGGGTTCGAGTACCGTCGCAGCAATTGTGTTTTCGAAAAAATGTAAGTTGGCTTTTTATAGACTTTCTATAATATTTATATCCATTTATTTTAACATATCAACAAACAGCCGGCACTTCCTAATCCTCTCCTGAAACTGGCCATTTACAGCCGGCACTGAAGCCGACATCTCGAGAATCCTCTCGAGAAGCTGGCCATTTGCAGCCGGCACTGCCTGATCCTCTCCAGAAACTGGCCATTTGCAGCCGGCTCTGCCTAATCCTCTCCAGAAACTGGCCATTTACAGCCGGTACTGCCTGATCCCCTCGAGAAACTGGCCATTTACAGCCGGCACTGCCTGATCCTCTCCAGAAACTGGGCCATATTTGCAACCGGCTCTGCCTGATCCTCTCCAGAAACTGGGCCATTTGCAGCCGGCACTGCCTGATCCCCTCGAGAAACTGGCCATTTACAACCGGCACTGCCTGTTCCTTTCCAAAAACTGGCCATTTGCAGCCGGCACTGCCTGATCCTCTCCAGAAACTGGCCATTTACAGCCTCCCTCTCTCAATTTTACATAATTTTTTTACCCAGTGTCAAATAATTAAGAATGATTCGTTATTAAACTAAGAACTTTTGTGTATTAAATTGAAAATTATTCGGTCTTAAATGAAGTACATTTTGAACTTTTCTTGAGCATAAAATGTATTCAAAAACGTAATTAAATACTTAATATTAGTATTCGCATTCTTAAAAATTTTACTTGAACTGAGTACAAAACGACATCTAATTAAGTACAAAAAGTTCTCGGTCGTTATTTGAG
>VNJW01008976.1:0-96110 GCA_008042615.1 Drosophila auraria
ATCCGATTTTACTGAAATTTTCAGAAAACGTCCGCTTAAGCCTATTCATTTATTGTATCTATTAACTTTAACCCGAAAATAACGAGTATAGCTTATTTTACGTTTTTTATGATTTTAATGGGCGGAAGTGGGCGTGGCCAAATTTTAAAACAAACTTGATCTGCGTGCAACAAATTCCAATGTTGTCACCACATTTGGTAACTCTAGCTCTTATAGTCTCTGAGATCTGTTGTTTCACACAGACGGACAGACGGACAGACGGACAGACGGACAGACGGACAGACGGACAGACGGACATGGCTAAATCGACTCGGCTGGTGACGCTGATCACGAATATATATACTTTATAGGGTCGGAGATTTCTCCTTCTGCCTGTTACATACATTCTCGGTTGGCACTAACTTATAATACCCTTGTACCCTATGGGTACCGGGTATAAAAAAGATTAAGAAGAGTATTGAGAACCGGAAAGTATTTAATAACCAGGTTCTCAAAGCTATTACTGATACTCCATCCCTGACAATGAGAGTTTTGACCGCCTTTGGTCACACTAGCACGTATAAAATTCGACGAAAAAAAGCTAAAGCTTAAAATATTTGAAGCATACGCACTTTGCAGTAGAAAGATCAAGGCATACAAATTAGTCCGATGGATGTTGACGAGGAGGGTTACGAGACGCCCTCCAGCAGTACCGATGACTTGAAGAGGTCTTTCAAGGTGAAGAAGTGGGAGGCCGTGGCTGTGTGGGCCTGGGACATCGTGGTGGACAACTGCGCCATTTGCCGCAACCAGATAATGGATCTGTGCATCGAGTGCCAGGCGGCCCAGGCATTGGACACCAAAGCTGACTGTCCCGTTGCCTGGGGCAGTTGCAACCATGCCTTTCACTTCCACTGCATCGCCCGCTGGCTGAAGTCGCGTCCGGTGTGTCCGCTGGACAACAAGGAGTGGGAGTATCAAAGGATTGGAAACTAGATCAACGATGTAAGACTGAATATTATATAATGAAAGTTTGAAACCTGTATAATACATTTTAGATCGCTAATTGCAAAGGAAAGCTATTTGTACAAAGAAGAAGATACTCAAATATTTCATGGATGCCACAGAATAAAGAGTGATATAGTTTTAAAAGTTTCTGTTTTTTAAAGCTTATATTATAAACTAAGAATGTCTTAACCATTTTAAGGAATTTATCCCTTTATAAAATATACAGTCTAAGGACATTTTTTTAGTATTCAAATATGAATCAACATTTAAAAGCTGTAAAAAGTGAAATGTTCTTTAAATTCCGCTGGAAATTTAATCCACAGTCCCAATATTTCCACTCCTTGGCACACACAGATTTTAGCTCCCTCCTCCGCATCCACACAAGCACACACCAGCGCACCCGCAGGATGTGCACACAGTTTCCATTCCTGGCCCCTTTATAAATATGGCGACGTCCATTTTTGTGGCTGATAATTCAACAACAGCGGGCGGGCGGGCAGGGCAGGCAACAAGGCAGAAATAGCTCTTTGCTTCCTGCTCCCCGTGCTCCTTTCCTCTGGTCCTGGAGTTACTCCATCCTCCCCCACGATGAGCGTAGCCAACCATTTTCTGCGCCATCTTGGCTTCATCAAACGCACACAAAAGACCATAAAGGCAAAGCCAAGATAATGGCTGCACAGCAGAGCAGAGCGAGCATAGAACGGCGGAGTAGAGCTCTCGGAGCAGGCAAATAAAATGGGCACCGAAACGAAGTCGTTAGAGCAGACGAACCGAGCAGCATCACCCACCTAACCTGGAGCTGGGGCTAACCCAACCCATAGAATCATAGAATCCCACCCACACCTAGGACGTTTTGTGCCAGCTTCAAAGGAGGAAATCACCCCAAGTGTGTATTTTTATAGAGACCGCAATAAACCTTTTTCTTCAGCCATTTCCACTGTTGCTCCCGCTTTTGGCTCTGGTTCCATTTCAGTTTCAATCCAAGTACACTCAGAGAGAAAGATTTTAACATTCAAAAAAATATATTATAGTAAGAATTATATAATTTTTTATAAAAAATATTTGAAACAGTTATCTTAAATATGTAAGGTATCAGTATCCCTAGGAATTACCTTTAATTTCAAGGTCTAACATCGTTTTAAGATTGATTCAAGTGTAGAAAGTGGTTGTGGTGGGCCCATATCATCCCCTGAGCTCCCGGGCTGCTTGATGAAGTTGCAGTTGAGACACAATACAGACTGGACCAAGACTACGACGAGTGCTGGTCGTCCATAAACATAAAGGCGGCTCAACGAGGCGGAGGCGAACCCGATTGATGATGGGTCCCGGGTTGGGGAGCACTCAAAATTCGAAAGCAAGGACCAGGCCATGTCTTTCCCTCAAGCAACTAAACCCAGCCGACATCGGACATGGGCTTGGCATGTCGTCGTCGTCGTTGTCGCCTATTCCTATTCCTATTTCCAGCTTTTCTTTTTTATTCTCGCTCCGTAAACCTTTTTTGTGACGTTTTATAGCTACGGTCAAGGGTGCCGGTGGTCGTTTGGTCAGCTTGCAGCTCGGACTTGACGCTTCAATGGCTGCCAACGAGAGCGCGCGCGCCTTTTGTTTGCTAACAAAAAAATATATAAAAAAAGAATATCAGCCAGAATATCAGCAAAGTAGCCGAAAGCCAAGCGTGCTACAAAAGCCAAAAAAAGAAATGAATAGAAAAAAACTGAAACAAGAATGAAAAATACGGAAAATAGGAAAATGTGTGCGGCGAGTGGATCCCATTGTTTAATGGCCGTCAGATGGAATGTGCGCCATAAATTGAAAAGTTATTGTGTTGCACGGCCCGCAGAGCTGCCTGCCACGCCCCTGTTCTCCCCCAGCCCCGACCACTTCTCCTCGTTCCTCGTTCCAATTGTCCTGACAAGCAGTTTTTGTGTTAAAATTGTTGAACCAACATATTTGACAGTTAATTTTTGGTTAAAGCAAGAAATTTCTGAATGCCTGGTTTTGTGGGTTTTTTGGTTTTTGTACTTTATAACTGAGAGCCCTGGCATATTTTTTACAAAGAATTGGTAATGATTTCGGACTTTATAGCCGTCAATATGAGTTAACCCTGGGTAGGCAATTTTTAAACCCGACTCCCTGAGTTTTCCATGAAATTTAAACTCAAAGCGTTCCACATAAAGACTCCGAATGAAAAGTATGGCAAGTATAACTTATTGTTTTCTTTGAACAAGAAGAAATAAATTAAAACAAAGCATTCAAAGACCCCCTCAAAACCAGAATTAACAAATTGCATAAATGCTTAAGAAAAGCCTTAACAAGGCCAAGCCTTCCTCGTAATCCCTAGTCTTCTTAGGATCAAGAGGGAACAGTACGTGGAATGTAAAACAAATGCATAAAGTAAATTATAATAGACATAATAAAAAACGTGCTGAAAGCCCTGGCAAACATGTCGCAGCGCCGCTTTGTTGCCAATTACTTTGAATGCCCACGGTCGACGGTCGGCTATAGCGAGAATGGGGGCAAGGCCGTAAGTGCTCACGGCCCGGAATTAAAAGCAAACGCATTAAAAGGTGCCCAAAAAGACTTTCACCTTGGCAAATGGCGACAAAACAGGCGACAAAATGGCCCAGCTGCAGATGGTCTCTCTGCTCTCGGGGATGGGGGCTTCCCGTGACTTAATATTGCATGAGCTGATGGTGGCTGGTGGCTGGTATCTCTGGTAGCCGGTAACTGGTAACCGGTAACCGGAGAGCATTGCGACCACACGACACCGGCAACATTTTTAATTATGAAACACTAAAAGTGGCAAAGCCAAAGTGCAACACGCCGTCGGTTGAGGCATGAGGCATGGCACGCGCTAATGGAGGGGAGTCCGGACACCGGATTCCGGAACGGTAACGATGAGCTCGCCCTTCCGAGTGGGTGAAGCCAGTGGATCTGGCGGAGAGTGGCGGGCGGAGGCCATTGCTATTAACTTAAACGCCTCTTTGCCGGTTAATGGAAATGAACCGGGTCGTAGTCGTCGTAGTTGCCGGAGACCAGAGAGGCAGTTATATGGTTAAGACACCGTTAGGGTGCCGAGCACACGCACTCCAGGTGCACAGAGGGAAAAAATGGAAGCGGATTTTAATTTAATTTATTAGCGTTTAAAAAACGTGTACCTTATATGTTATATGGAAAATAACGTAAATGTTGAGGGTATATTCATTAACTTGATTTAAATTAATATCAGTGGTGCCCACAGGCCTGCCTCGTTGATAATCACATTTCTCTGCCCTGTCTCTGCCGGCACAGGCAAAATAGGTATAGAATGTAAGCAACTCACCAGTGCGGTCAAAGTGTACAATGAGAGAATTATGGCATCCTAAGATTTAGAAACCGCGTTCTCAAATACGTACTCCTCTCATTTTGAGTACGGTTTTGCCAAAAATTCGAAGTTTATTTATTTTTATAAAACTATAGTTTTGTGGCTTATTCTAGCCTTTCCTAGAGCTATACAGATATTTTCTTTAGTTATAGCTCTTTTTGCACTATTTTTTCTTAAATCTAGCTCCTTTGTTCTATTTCTTACTCACTCAAATGTAATAAGATATGGTTACACTTATTAATAATCGGTAAATCGGAGTCTGGATTTAGAATGCCTGAAAATATTTAAGAACAGAACTTGGCAACCATTATTGTCAAGGCACTCTGCATCCCCGAATGACCTTCCTCGGGGTCTCTAAGTGAGCATCTCTGACCTAGACTTTTTTATTAAGTTCCTAAATAGATTGTACTTTGTAGATGATAATAATTGTTTTATTTTAATATTGAATAATGATTTACTTTATCTCCTATTAGTTTCTAAGGGTAACTGGAGCTTTCTTATTTTTTAATACATACAACTTGACTTCGGCAGTGTACTTTGTGTTAATGTGGAGGCGACCAAAGCCCTTTCCTATCTTCGTATTGAGTTACATTTTCCACCTTAATTGCAGGCACGTGTGAGCCGCTTTTGACGTGGCTAACAAGTCAAGTGCGTGGCTCGCACCTACGACCCGAGCTCTCTCTACACTTTGGCTAAACTCTGCCGTGAAAAGTTAAGGGGAAACTTAAGTCGCGCCTAAGCCGCACGCGTTTAAGCGGAGTTTCCACGCGGCTAGAATTTCCATATGCCGATGATGACTAGCCGGGAGTCGGGGATGGGTTGAGTGGTTCCCAGTCGCGTGGCCGGAACGATGAGTCCACTTAGCGAGTTTGAGGGTTGCTGACTCCTGCGTCCCTCGCTGAACTGACTCATCTCTGGTTACCAGAGGTCTGAAGTATCTGTTTTTATTGCTGCGTAGCTTGCCGTAGCCAATATATCGATGGCTGGGCCAGGTTCCACCCCTCGCTCCCTCCGGGTTAAGTGATTCCCATCTCGGAGCAGACACATGCAACAGTTTGAGCGCTACTGGAAACTCTGAGTTTCCTCGGGGGTTGCTGGGAAATTGATTAAGGTCATTATGCAGTTGGGTAGACGGCTTCGGACCGACTGACACTTAATCCCAGCGGCATAATCAGCAACATATTGCAGCAAAAAGCTTCGCCATGAAGAGTGGCAAGTTTTTGTTTTCACCGAAATTTTTAGCACCCTCTCGTGTGAAGGAGAGACAGGGCTGCGAAAGGTTAAGCACCAAGCCGTTCTTTTTATGACTTACCCATTTTAGTTTCACAATAAAGTTGCCCGCCTGTCTTCACCTGGCGAACGAACCATAGAGGAGTGTCCTGGAAACCGGTTTTCCACGGGACTGGGCGCTCCCTTTTGGCGGAAACCGGATTATTCATGAGGTCAGTGGGAGGCAGTGGGAGCTGTGTGTATTGGCTGGAAGGACTATTGAATGTCTAGAGAGCACTCATCGCTGACAGGCGACATAAATGACCGTAGCAACAAGTGCCAACAAACCAAAAACCTGTCCAATTTCCTACCACGAACCAAAGCCAACCCCTCAACCCCTCTACTCGTACGCCCCTTAAATGCTGCAAATGTTTTTATTACATTAAAAGCATTAACATTAACGGTATGTAGAGCAAAGTACAAAGTACCCCCTGCAACCAGCCATCGCCAATATGTCATCAATGCGGGGCAGGACTCGAGAGCCGAGCCGAGCCGAGCTGCCTGCTACGCTTTGTTAACACCCAGCCACTCCGGGGGTGGCATGTCCTTTAGTCCTTTAGTAGAGCGCGGCAATGAATATATATTTTTTCGGATATGGGCTCTTATTCGGGGTTTGTGCAAACAAACAGCGGGATTTTGTCATAAACGAGAGCTCAACGGCGGTCGCTCGGATATTCCTTTCTTATTTGTGCATCCGATTCCGGTTGCTGGATTCCGGAGCGGGTTGAACACTAGTTCGGAGTCTTAAAAATTATATATAAAATTTTATTTAATTAATATGTTTCATTCTACATTTTGTCGGTTTCAATTAAACATTTTCCATTCAAAATAAAAGGTTTAAAAAAAATTAGAAGCCATTCGCTTTTGATATTAATTATTTCTGTGTAGATTTGAAAGAGATTTCTAATTTATATTATTTCTACAAAGAAACACAACCTTTTACTCAATTATTGGACCATTTCTTTTATATTTATTCGAACACCAAAAAAAATCGTCAATCGAAACTGTATTGTTGAATGAATTCTATACTCTTGAGTATTAAACATATCTTAATAAGATGCTTATTAATTTAATACTAATAAAAATTATACTTATCTGCATCCCGACTTAAGAAAAATTACTAACGCGACAAACAAAAAAACACTAAATTCCAGCTATTGCGATATGTTATCGAATTTTTGATGTAGGTTCGTATAAAAATAATACTATAGAGTATAAAAACTATACTATTGACAATACATTTGATATTATGAAGTAATAAATCTATACTAAACTCGTTATACTGGTTGAGTATATTTTTAAGACAACGCATAAAAAGGCTAATTTTATACTTTTTTCTTTTGTGTACTTCTGATCTTCTTAAGTTTATAAAATTATTTTACGTAATAAAATTGGGTAGGTTTTTATTTAGTATAACCTGCCCACTGTGCCAACTCCCTCGCTGTTCCATCCACTGAGAACTTGACTTTGTCAATGAGGCATCCGAGTCAGTCTCGATTCGTGCCTGGGCAAGTCCTTTTGTCCGCCACCCTTCGTTTCGTTTCGTTTCGTCCTTATTTAACTTTGTCGAATTGATTTCGTTAGGGCAGCAACGACAACAACAACAACCAGGATAAGGAGCGTGAGGAAAGCGGCAACACCCTTGAGCAAGAGCGTTTTCCTTTAACGCGCCGAGCTGCTGCTGCTGGTGATGTTTCCATTTGTACAAAATAGAGCACTTAACGGGGAAAACTGCAAACAAATTATTGCACTTGCTGTCACCAGAGTGACTCTGACTCCCTTCTTGCTGTGAGTGTGTGTGAGTGCCCCGCCCACTGGCACATTCACATCCGCATCCGCATTCGCCGCCCCCGCTTCCGACCCCGGACAATATCCATCCATATCCATTGCTGGCGCTGCATACACTTAAAGGATTACAAGCGGATCTGTCGCTTGTTTGCCGCTAAATGGACGCATTTACCCGCCGCCAAAGGAATTACGGAGTAGGAGGTGCCCAGTGGGCGGAGGCGGGCGGTTGGGCGGTTGGGCGGCAGTACACAATAGCCGGCGCTTTTTATGGCCAATGAATAGATGAATGAATGCATGACAAACTGACTGGTTGACGGACTGCCTGACTGACTGCCTGACTGACTGACTGAATGAGTGCGGCTGCTGATGCGGATGCGGAGGCTAAGGCGAAGTTACTTAATGGATTTGGTTAAGTGCTGCATTGACATTTTGATAAATGCTTTGGAACAGATGCGTTGCCAGTCGCGTTCCAAGGAGCCCCGGGAAAGCTTAAAAGGGGCGTTGCCACTGCGGCGCGCCCATCTCCATCTTTTGTCCTGGACACCGTCGCTGCCTTATGATAAATAGTTTTTCGCCTGGCAGCCCAAGGAAAAGTCACCCCCGACCAAGACAACTGGGCTTTCTTTTTTTTTTCAGACAAATCCATTGACCGGAAAAGTGTTCTTTGGGGGGTAAGAGTTATTTACCATAGTTCTGAAGTAAGGGTCCAGTTTATTGTGGTAGGATTTTAAGTGAATTCAGGACTGTCTGAGATATAGGAAGAGAGCACTTGATTTGCAAGGGTAATATTGTTAACTAATATTGATAACAAATAAATAAATAAAGGTGAATTAATATCATTGAAAATATAGCGAAATCTTAGAACTACGAAGGCAGTTGCTTAACGGATAAACCATTTCTTATTCCAGTCTAAATTTGTTAAAGAAATCATTTTTAAGAGATTTATAATCAATTACTAACCTCGCACGGCAATAATTTAATAAAACATCCTCTATATTCCTACGGAATGTTGTTCACTCAACAGCCTCCAAAGCTCGATTATGCGCCATAGTGCATTCATCCCAAATTATGATTTTGAAGCACTGTTAGAGGATGTGCATTTTGAGAATCAACAAAGTCACCTTGCTCAAACTTTGTTTTATTTTACATAATCCCCTAAATTAATTGCCTAATTAGTCTTTAATTGAAAGTTTTCGTGGTTATTTACCTAAAGCACCCCCGAGCCTATTAATGTAAAACTCTTTTCAAGGATTTCCCACATTGAGACATCCGAAATGACTTTCTTTGTAACTTTTGTAACTTTTTAATGGCCCCTCTGTCCAAGTTCCCTTAATTTTTTTGTGAACCCACAGACAAAGGACTCATCGCTTTGGCCCCCAAATCAACCCTGACCAAAGTTAAGTGTCAATTTTTTTGTACATTGTTTGCCCTCAAATGGCAAAACTTTTTGTTTCGTAATGTTATTTTCGAGTGCCTCCTAATTAGATAATATGCGGCTGTCGCGTCGTTCGTGTCCTTTTGCCTGGAAATCGAGTCCTGCCAGATGACGCGCCGGGCCTTCCTCTATGCAAAGTGACGACGCGTGCAGTAGTGGCTCTTTCAGCGAATTATAGCATAGGCCAAACCCATTCCAAATCGGGTTATTTTAACAACAATGATAGTGGTATACTCTTATATAAGAGTACCTTTGATATTTTGAAAATAAATGGGTTTGTTTGTGTTTATTAAATATTTCTTATCCACATATCTTATGTATTATGAAGTCAAAAAAACATATTTAATTTTAGAGAATATTGTGGAGGCGTTAAGATTTTAATGATATAAGTTAAATAAATAGATTGCTGAAATAGTCAACCAATTAATAAAGATTTCTCTTAATATTTTATCTTTTAAGCATTGGCTGAAAATGTTTTAAGAATCATTCCTATAATTTTATATAAACACATATTTTTTGTGGTAATTGAAATCCCACCCCAATATATGTTTAGTCAGGTTGCCTTTTAATATAAACTGTTCTCTAGTATAGTTCGGTTCGTCTCCTAGTAATTTCCATAGAAGAGTATATGTTGAAAAACGTATAATAAAAAAAAAAGAGAAAAGCCAAAAAGGCAGGCGCATAAAAAGGACGACGCCACCGCGAACAATTTGAATCCTAATGGATGCGTGCGCCGCGGCAAACGACTGGCACGCACGCGATGAAGGCACAGCTGGCGGGGAATGGCTCTGTGGCCCTGTCTCCCGGAGTCCTGGTGTCCCGGCCTGCTTTTTTTTTCCTTGGCCCCGGCTGTGGCTGAGGTGTAAGGTTCACGTGTGCCCACTTACCCATCCCACGTTGCGATGCCGTTTTATTAATGCTTTTGGAGTGCTTTCAATATTTTATCGCGCATTTTGCTCTATGACTTGGGTCTGTTCAGTGTTTCCTGGCAGGACGATATCCATCGGTTCTGCTCGTTCCTTTTGCTGTTTCTGTTTTTTTTTTTACCCCTTTCGGAGTGCATCGGGCGTTGCGTAATAACTTTTAGTTGGTCACTTTGCGAGAGGTGGTCTGGCCTTCCGGGGGGCACATAAATAGTGGCCCAACGCCCCCGCTACTATTCTGCTTCCACTATTCCGCTATTATGATTATGACTTTGAGCTGCGCACTCTTTATCTAAATGGGTCTTTTGTTTGACGTGCGCGGGGTCTAATGGATGGAAGAGGTGAAGCTATATCGGCCTCGAGTGCGGGGTCCTCGCACGTTGATTACGGTCATTTGCTGTTTGGAGTTGTCGAGTTGCAATTGGTGGGCACTCGTACTCGGGCCACCTCCTGCCTTTGAGGCGGAGGGGCTCAATTAAGTTGTCAATCCAATTACTTCCGACTGATCCGAACAGATGTCAGCGCTGGCCGGGTATCGATCAGAAGTGAAGAGCTAGGCGACTGGGGATAATGGAAATTTGGGGAGGTTATTGGCTTCTGCTTGCGGGTAGATTTTTAGTTTTTCAGTCATATATTTACTGAGAGCTTAAATATTTATGGATATAAAAAGGGTATTGAAGGAAATATTTCCTTGATCAGAATCACCAGCAGCCACAGATCAGAGACGATCAGTACGAGAGCTATCACATTTGGTGCATGCAGATAAATTTTGTTTTAAAATTTGGCAATGCCCACTATCACCCCAAAATACTAGAAAATGTATACGTTGTGTTATTCGTTTAACGTATTATTGAATTTAGTAAAAAGTAAATAATAAATATATATGTGGGGACGTGCTGTGAAAATTTGAGTTCAATCTGATAATAGGCATAGGAGTTATAAGACAATAAAGTTGTTCTACTTTCATCTTGCTCGCACTTACTTCAGGTTAGTTGAGTCTCGAACCGTGGCTTAGAACTGTGCGAAGAGTGAAACTTTTTACATTTTTATACCCGGTACCCATAGGGTACAAGGGTATTATAAGTTAGTGCCAACCGAGAATGTATGTAACAGGCAGAAGGAGAAATCTCCGACCCTATAAAGTATATATGTATATTCTTGATCAGCGTCACTAGCCGATTCGATCTAGCCATGTCCGTCTGTCCGTCTGTCCATCTGTCCGTCCGTGTGAAACAACAGATCTCAGAGACTATAAGAGCTAGAGTTACCAAATTTGGTGACAACATTGGAATCTGTTGCACGCAGATCAAGTTTGTTTTAAAATTTGGCCACGCCCACTTCCGCCCCCAAAAAACGAAAAAAACTTAAATAAGCTAGATTCGTAAATCTCACAGCTTTTATTCATTGTTAATCCTTTCATGCCCGAATTAAACTGGGGTCACATCAAAATTATTTAACGCCATAAATGATCAATAGGAGCCCCAAGTAACGACTATTTCTATTTATTTTTGGAAGAACAATAATTAGGGGAACCCCCCATAAATAAGAGTCCACAAAAATTTTTGAATCGTAACCGAAACCGTAACCGAACAGTCAATGTTGCATATACGCAACAGTGGGCATGAAAGGGTTAATTCCAGTACTCAATAAGTCCGAAATACAGAAATGGACTAAAATAGTAAATAGTCTCATTTATATACTATTTATAACTAATTTAAATGTGAAACTTAGGATTCTGAGAATGAGAAAATCGCATTCGCCTTGGAAAACATTTCAGGCAGCTGTTAATGCTTCTTTCACTGCAGCTGGACGCACATGGCCCAAAGCTTTCATTGACAGCTAAAATAAAAATATATATAGATAAAGTAAACCGAATAAATGCTAAGCTCCAAAGATATAGAGTGCTGGCAAGGCTTTTAAGTTTTAACGTCGAGGCAACACGACAAGCTAAAGTCGCCAAGGGATTTTAAGCCAACGCGCTGCAAAGGAAAGTTTGGGTAACGTGTAGCAGGATGGGGCAGGGTCAGCCCAAGGCTACACGTAGATTAGCAAATGGAAAATGTAAGCTTAGGTGTGGTGAAAAATGCGTGAATAGTAAATATGTAATTTGAAATATTTACACAATTCAAATAAAATAAGATTAGGCATGTTTAAAGGAACAGTTACACTTTTTTATATACAATGAATTCCTTTCATGTGCTTTAATAACCTTATTTAATTGGAGCATCACCATTGAGGCACCACTTGATGAGCACTTCATCTTTCGCCCCACTCAGATTATGCAACAAGGCAGGGCAGAGTGGAGTGCGTGTCCCTTTGGACTTCGGAATCCTGCCTTATTTTTGGTCACATGCATTTCTGAGCACCCTGTCTCTGTCTCTGCATGCTTAATACCTGTCCTTATCCTAGCCAGATCGAGAGTGTGTGCCGTGTGTCTGCATGAAAAATAGCTGCTTTCGAGCTCTGCGAGACGTAATCCCAGCTTTGGCTGCCTTTTGCCCGTTGCCAACATATTTAAGCTCCACTGCGGAGTCCGGGTCCTGCTGTCCTGCTGCCCAGATAATGCTTAGCGACACACTCCCTCCAACGTTCATATATTTGTATATATGGTACTATATGTTTGTGCTTTTATCTGTCTGCCTGCCCGCCTGCGTATCGCTCAATTTGCCTTCGATTGCCGAGCCGCCATTTTACCCATGGCAGCCATTCAAAAAAATCCACTCTTCTGTTCGCTCTTTTTGCTGCCGGGGGGCCATTGTGAATCTTGTTGTCGATTCTGACAACAGTCGTCGCTGCCGGCTATGAATTTGGCTTGGTTTTCTTTCACTTGAAAAACACAATTGTGTGTGCCTCAGTTCTTGGGTTGTTTTCAATTTGGGTTTTGCGAGTGCCCGCAGAAGTAGACTACAAATATGCGCAAAAATATAATGCTGGGATCCGGCATAAATTGCACAGCACTTGGAAAAAGGAAGGAAAATAAGATGGATTATCGATTTCAGCTATCTCTATCTTATTTATGCATATTAGAAGGAGCTTCATGAAACGAGGGGTTGCCAAAAACCCGCTAAGAACTCGTCACAAAGATGAAACTAAATAAATAATTATGAAAATAGGTAATAAATGTGATTTGTTGAAAAAGTTATAAGTTATTTTCCTGTTTCAAAAAATTTACTTCAATTTACAAATCTTCCCTTGGCTCTAAGCTGACCACAAGGCAGATTTCAAAGCAAAAAGAAAAAACGAAAAATATTTTAGCCAGCCTGTCAAGTCAAATTACAAAGAAGAGACTTTAAAAGCCCCATAAGTCCGGATGTCGAATGCGAGTGTGTGTAGGTGTAGGTGCTCTGTGGAGTATATGTGTGTGTAGGTGTCGGTCTCTTTGGATACGCACATTTTGGCTTTTGGAAAATGGCCGAAACCAAGAAGACCGAGAGCACCGACCACTTGGCAGCTCATAAGCGTGCGTCTTGCTTCTCCAAACCAACTGATGGACGCTCGAAAGCGTTTCGGGGTGTGGGTGCACTGAGAAAAAATAGAAGAGGACAATTACAGTTACCAAAATTAATTCCTAAATTGAAAACCTAATTTGGCAACAAAAAAAGACTTTTTAAATTGTTTTTATAAACACTTAATTCTGAAAAGCAAAGTTTGTAAATGAGAAAACAGCTATCGGAAGTAGACGTATTTTTAATATACTATTTTGTCAATATATCCTGATAAATGAATTTTTTTTTGTGTTCCTAGCTGACCATCCTTGCCTAGCGGTTTGGTTGCAAATCTACTTAATTCATTTACTAATTCATATACTAATTCATTAAAATCTTTGACTTATTGTAAGTCAAATTAAAGGTGAACCTTTTTATTATTATTATTATTTTATAACAAAATCCATATTACTTTTTTAGAAAAAAAAAATAACTGTATTATTGTTAATTTATAAACAAGATCGAAAAATTACCAATAAAACCGTAACATACTATATACTTATACAAATTTATATATTTGGTTTGAAATTTTTTTGATCTTGTATATATTTTTAAGGAATTTCCCTAAAATCTAAAATAATAATCTGGGTTTACTTTATAAACGGTTTTCAACCTTTAAACACTCAAAAAAGTTGAAAATCTTCCTAAAATTGGTTGTGTTTCATAAATTATTTGGGTATGCCATAAAGTATATAATGATATTTCGAATGTGTTGTTTATTGACGACGTAAAATCACAAAATAAAACCAATTTTGATATTAATATTTTTTCTACAACACTAAAATATGCTGAAAAATCAGCTTAACTATTTACTAATATTGCAACTTATATTGTAACTGTTAAAATGTTGTATTTATTGCGAATATATTTTCGATATCGTTTCTCTGAGTGAGGGAGGGGGGTGCAGAGGGCAGGTGCGCAGACGTTGCTTTGGATCAGCCGGTCGGACCGAGTCACTCAGTCAGCAATTTAACGGCTTTAAGGTCATTTTCACAGTTACGAAACAATGGCACAACAATAAGCAATGGCAGCCAAGTGCATAAACACACACACACATTCCCAAAGCCATGTACGTATGTATTTGTGGGCAGGATGTGAGCGGAAAGAAGAAGCAGCAGTTGGGGAACTGCAGCGCAGAACAATACATATACAAATATATATATTTATGGGTATTTTTAGTACATTCCAACCCAAAACGAGAGAGCGCAAAGATAGACCAGTGCCGAGTGCGAGTAAGAAAGAGAAAGAGGAAGAGAGAGAGGGCTAGAGAGTGGGAGAGAGAAAGGGCGGAGAGTGTGCGATAGAGAGGGAGGGAAAAAAGCGAAGCTGAAAAGAGCTTTTTCGAGAGACCACTCCCCGAAAACTGCAGGCGACGTCGACGCACACAAAACAACCAATCCCAGGCACAAACACACAAAAAACCCAAAAGAAAACGCCGCACACACACACTCGCGAATATGGCAAAGTGTTACAATGCAATTTCCCCGCCGCCTTTGTTGTTGTTGTTTGAGCGACCAACCCAAACTCGATTGTTGGAAACAAGACAAAAAACAAAAAGGCTAGCCTGGAAAACTGGCACAGCCGAAAGCAACAACAATTGGCACAGGGTGCAGCAGCTGAATCGGCTTTCCAATTGGAAGTCCACTTGGCTTTCTAAGGGTTGGGTTGCCCCATTCCAACTGTGATTATGTCAGCAGCGTGGTGTGTGTGTGTGTGCGTGCCATCCCCTTCCCGCCGATGAGCCGTGGCATCGGGTGCCGTTAGTCGTCAGTTGCTTTCCAAGCGTCGAAGTTGCCGCTCGGCTTTTTTTCCGGTCATTCGTGCAGCAAAAATTCTGTGATAACGGTACCAAGCCAACCAGCAACCAAAAAAAAATAAAATAAAATTAAATAAAAAGTCAATAAGCAAGAGCAAAAATCAAGAGAAAGAGAATATACCGTTAACTCATCAAAACCAAAATGTGGATTAAATCAACAAAAATCAAAATGTGAATGGTGCAAAGTGCGGTGATGGCTGAAAGCTTCTTCCTCTCATAAGGATAGCGCAAAATCGGCATTTACTAACCAAAAATATCGGGAAGAATCCAACACAGCATGGAACTCCTAAAGCTAATGATGTTCAAGAGCGACTTTCTGTCCAACGGCAAATGTGATGATCGCGTACCGCCAATTAATTTGAGTCAATTGCCAGAGTTCTTGCTGTGTAAGTTGCATTTCCTATATCCTGCAAAAAGGATAACGGCTTGGGGGCTTCTGTCTTAGCGTAGGTTTTAATCTTTAGCGGAATCGCTGAAAAGCGGTCAAAACATAACTGCGATTATAACTATTTTTAGGTACATTCTACGCATATTTTGTATAAAGAAAGTTCAAATATAGATTTAAGTTAATTTTGACTTAAAAACTTGTTGGGAATGTTTAAGGTGAACCTAGGATTTACTGGATGATAAATACATAAATTTAGTTCAAATAATTTAAAAACAAATAAATGCTTTAATAATAAATACAGTTTTCATTTGGTTTGCTCATTACTCTTACAGCTAAGTTAACTTCAATACTTATTATCTTCAAAATGAAATAAACCAACGTATTTAATGAAATATTCGTAATTCAATTAATAGAAAACCCTTAACGTACTTATAAATATAATATTTTTTAAGAAAGGGTTATATGATTTCGTCAACTTTATAACAGAATCTAATGCGTCTATGCGATTAGACTTCCTTTTTTGTAAAAGCTTGTTTGTTTATAAAAAAAATGAGTAAACTCTTAAGATCAAAGAATTAGTAAAATTTAAAGTTGATTACGCTTCACAAAAGTGTAAACTTTTATGTTTTTGCAACATATTTTAAAAAGCAAGTGAGATTTAACAAAAATTAAATCGTTTTGTTTATATTTCGTCAGTTAGTTTACTTTTGCATTCCTTAGTTGAAAATTCTGGCTGAAACTTTGTTAAACGTTGCACACTTTTAGGCGAATTTTAACAGCAAACGGAGTATTTCCGACAAAAAACTAATAGTTCCTTAAATCGATAAAGCATTCATGTACAGTGATTTTAAGATGATTTACAAGATTTACAATATCAAATCTATAAAACCTTGAAACTTAGCAGTAATCGTTTTATGCTAATTCGTGTTTATTCGATTTGCGAGCAGGGAATAGTGCAAAGCTAAAACTCGAATAAAAATTGATGTCAGCCCACACAAACATATGTATATCTTCTTCAGATCCCAAACAGTGACAGAGAGTAATAGAAGAGGCAGCTGGCCAATTTGATATAGATATATTCAAAATAGTTATGAAGCTTTAAGCCTTATAATGTAATGACACAGACTTCAAGTCAGTACTAATATAGTTCTAAAAGCAGCTATGGTATACAGCCAATTACGCGCTTTTTTCAAGAGAATCGATTGAATTTAAAATAATTAAATAAAACAATTAAAATTCCATTAGACGATTTCATGTGTACCTTATATGTTTAATATACTCTAAGTTTCTTAATCATCTATTCAAATAGCTTAGAGTTGACAAGGAGAAGCAAGTCACGATCTAGATATTAAAGTTGTCTATACAGTTACTTTTTAAATAGACGACAAAAGCATTTCCAATTTAGGATCAAATAGCTCAATTAATATTCGACTTGATTTGATTCAGGCAGTACCGGAAACATTGTGAAAAATAAAAGTGAGGGAAAACCATGATTCAGAATCAAATGGGTAAATAGAAACAACTACTCTTGGACTTACGCTGCTTCGAATAAAACTACTTTAGGACTCGAGTTAATTGCAAACCCATCCTGCCTTTTTACAGCCACGATCCCCAAGTGCGGCGGCTGTCACGAGCTGATCCTGGACCGCTTCATCCTCAAGGTGCTGGAGAGGACGTGGCACGCCAAGTGCTTGCAGTGCAGCGAGTGCCATGGCCAGCTGAACGACAAGTGCTTCGCGCGGAACGGGCAGCTCTTCTGCAAGGAGGACTTCTTCAAGTAAGTAAATTTCTCAAATGCAGGGCCAAGGCCTTGGCCAGGCAGACTGGCGGTTGCTAAGCCGGCTTGGTTTAATGAAAAATCTCCTTCCATGTCGCATTTGCCAATGTTCGGGTCGAACAGACGTTACGGTACAAAGTGTTCCGCTTGTGATATGGGCATCCCGCCCACGCAGGTGGTGCGGCGGGCTCAGGACAACGTCTACCATCTGCAGTGCTTCCTCTGCGCCATGTGCTCCCGCACCCTGAACACGGGCGACGAGTTCTACCTGATGGAGGACCGCAAGCTCATATGCAAGCGCGACTACGAGGAGGCTAAGGCGAAGGGTGGGTGTGCCTCTTGCCACTTCCCGCCCTTGAAACCCATTAACACTGAGGTGTTGTCCTGATTGCAGGTCTCTATTTGGACGGGTCCTTGGATGGCGATCAGCCGAACAAGCGACCGCGCACCACGATCACCGCCAAGCAGCTGGAGACCCTGAAGACCGCCTACAACAACAGCCCCAAGCCCGCCCGCCATGTACGTGAGCAGCTCTCGCAGGACACCGGCCTGGACATGCGGGTGGTGCAGGTCTGGTTCCAGAACAGGTGCGTTGCCTGCCCCGGCTTCGGTCTTTTCGATGTACTAATTAAGATTGGACTTCTTCACAGGCGGGCCAAGGAGAAACGACTGAAAAAGGACGCTGGCCGCACGCGCTGGAGCCAGTACTTCCGCTCGATGAAGGGCAACTGCTCGCCGCGCACCGACAAATTCCTCGATAAGGATGAGCTGAAGGTGGACTACGACAGCTTCAGTCATCACGGTGAGTTATTCATTCTGTTTACCTTTGGCAGTAAGACAGAAATTAGGTTAGAATTATTCGAATTCAATTTTCGTTTATCTTAATTCTCTATGCTTTTGGCCCTTAAAATTGATAGGAAAATTTAAAGAAGCACCGTTATTGTAAAATTTTAAACATGTTTGCAGGGTTAGATATAGAATATTACATTATGTGCTCCTTTCTATAATTTTTCGTTTTTAATTAACCTTTTTTCATTCGTTCGGGCTACTGCGATTAGTGCTTAAATTACTTTTCATTATGAAGTTGCAAGTTGTCTTAGTTACCTCCTTAAACTTAAAGGCTACCTGTAAATTGCAATTTAAAAGTGACTATTCAAAAAAGAAAAAAACACAGTGATCAGTGGACAGCAGTCCAGAGCCCAATTCAGTTCGGAATATTCCGAATGAGTTAAATCACAGCTGGCCAAGCAGAGCACCCAAAGGCCTTTGAGACTTTGGACATTTTTGTGTCAGTTCTCCTTAAGCTCGTTCATTATACATTTGATTCCGCTTACCAGAAGAAATGTACAAGAAACTTACAAGAGTATGTATAACTTGGTGTTATTTCTTTTGTTATTCCGCTCAATTGTAATAAAAAATTTTAATAATAAATTGTAAGAAAAGAGGAGAGATGAAAGCTTTCTCAATGCACAGTTAACAAATCTCTCTCGTACGCTGTTGCTTGTGAATTGCAGGCAAAGCATGCAAGAGAGAGCATATATACGTTTGCAAGAGATCTTTCTCCATTACCATTACGGAAAAAATAAAACAAAGCAAATTAAACTTAATTAAGTCCGTATAATATGCTCTCTTCATAAATTATACATAGATTTATTATACCGAGCTCTTCTCAAGAAATCTCTTTCGTATTAATTTTGTTTCCTTCGCGGAAATCTCTGAACTTAACTATATAGAGAAAACTAACGATTCCGATCCTCTTTCACAGATCTAAGCAACGACAGCTACAGTACCGTCAATTTGGGTCTCGATGAGGGCGCCTCGCCCCACAGCATTCGCGGTTCCTACATGCACGGCAGCTCCAGTCCGTCGCAGTATCCGCCAAGCAGTCGCTCGCCGCCGCCAGTTGGCCAGGGCCACACGTTCGGCTCCTACCCGGACAACATTGTGTACACCAATATAGGTGAGTTGTTGAGGCTGGGGAAAGTGAAGGAGAAATGATGGATAACAGCAACATCCTCTCCATAGATCATGCTGTGGCCTCCAATCTGCATGCCAGCAAGACGCACCATCGCCTGCACAGTAGCAACAATGTCTCGGATCTGAGCAACGACTCCAGCCCCGACCAGGGCTATCCCGATTTTCCGCCCAGCCCGGACTCCTGGCTCGGCGACTCCGGCAGCACCAACAATACCAGCGCCAACAACAACAACAGCACCAACAATGCGAACAACAGCAGCAGCAGCAATAACAACAACAACAGCAGCAGTGGCGGCGGCGGCGGTGGAGGAAGTGGCAGTGTAAGCATCAGTGCCGCCGCACCCAATGCATCTGCGGCAGGCGTACATTACTGATACTCGAATCTGCTTTTGCGTTACTTCGAGATGCAGTCGCGGAGTCTGCTGCTCGCCGCAACTGCTGCCCAGCAGCAGCAGCAACATCAGCAACACTCGTCGCATCTCTAGCAGCGACGCCATCTTGAAAGTTTGCTGCGGCTCTAGCAAAGCTCACCCTTTGAGACATCTGGCAATGCTGCTGTTGCAGTGTTGCCACCCACAACACACAAACACCCCTATTGTTTAGGAATTAAGCGTTTTTGTTTTATTTCTAGTGAGAAATCCCCCAAAAACAACACAATTTGCTCAAAATCCTTGATTTGTACTTCGGTAGCTTCGGTAGCTATAGATACACCTAACACGGCTTGAATGTTACTATCCTTGAACGATATAAACATCACTATCATTTACAATTGTATCCCCTATACTTTAATGTAAATATTGTATATTTGTGTATAGTGAATGGAAACTAAAACTGAATTTTAAATTAATTTAAGAGTCTGTATAGCGTAAAAGAAATGCGGGGTATTGAGAGCACAACATTGGTTAAGCCCTTGCCTTTGCCCATAAGAAAACCAGTTATTTATTGCTTTATATAGGAATACAACCAAATTGCATAGGAGAAATATCAATTACGAAAACGTGATGTCGTATTTATATCTAACGAAAAACCAAAAATTATTTCAACCAAATAGAAATGTCAGTAATGAAGCAACTACGTAAAATGATAAAACGAAATGCGATGAAATAAATTACTATTTGACACATAAGAATAAAAGACAACAACAAATTGTTAACCAGAAATGTTTATTTATTTTATTTTTAGAATCCTTATGCTTAGCCTTAGTTGCTCTGTCGAATTCGTTAGAATTGAAGTTCGGCTGGATTTAAAGATTTTTCTTTTTACTTTTTTTATACTTTGTATTAAAGAAAACACCTCTTAACTCAAAAATTATTAGCTTAAAGAAGATATATGACACATTATTTAATTAGTTTCAGAATCGGCATTTAACTGAAAAAATATATATACATTGAAATTAAGCAGATAATTTAAAGCAGCATATTGGGACATTGTAGCAGATTTTTAAACATTGGGCTCTATATAATAGTCTCCTTATATTAGTCTCTCGGTGCTCATCGTTACTATGTGGACTGTAGTTCACAGTAATCAGTGCTCGGGCTTAACCCGTAAACGTAAGCTTTCAGAAATTTAAGATAGCGGTCTATATCGAAGAGAAAAAATACGAGGCTATCTCAGAGTGCAGCTGAAAAGAAACCGTCTCGAGCGGTCTTGCTTGTGCATGCAGGTAAAGAGTGGAAGAGAAATCGAGAAAGAGAGATAGGCAGTGAAATTGTAGCCCCTTTTTATACCCTTGCAGAGGGTATTATAATTTTGCCATGATATTTGCAACGCAGTGAAGGAGGCATGTCAGACCCCAGAAAGTATATATATTCTTGATCAGCATCACCAGCCGAGTCGATCTAGCCATGTCCGTCTGTCTGTCTGTCCGTCTGTCTGTCCGTCTGTCTGTCCGTCTGTCTGTCCGTCTGTCTGTCCGTCTGTCTGTCGGTTTCTACGCGAACTAGTCTCTCAGTTTTTGAGCTATCGGGCTGAAATTTTCAGCATAGTCTTATTTCTTTAGCACGCAGTATATATGTCGGAACGGCCGAAATCGGACCACTATATCCTATAGCTGCCATAGGAATGATGGCGAAATTAATATACAAAAATTTTTAATTTCTCTGTTTTTCATCGAATTTCTATAAATTTCGAGATATAGTCGTTTTTTTTAGTTCTAGAATTACGGTTTTAGTTTCATCAAGATCGGACAACTATATCATATAGCTGTCATAGAAGGGATCGGTCGATTTATATGAAAATGTAAAATTCTACATGTAAAATGTAAAATTTACAAAATTTACATAATTTGACATTTTTTTTTACATTACCAAAATGGACCGATTTTCAATGATCCAATTGCTGACTGCAAGGGTATATAAACTTCGGTTTACCGATGTTAGCTTTCTTTCTCGTTAGGAACTCTGTTTGGTATTGAAGTTTTCAGATTCAGTGGGAATAATATCTGAAAAGCTCTTAGCTAGTTAGTTAAATAAAATAGCGATATCAAAGAATGATGTTAAGTGTTTGTGAGACTTGTAATCTATTGTTTCGAAAGCATCATTAATACTAAGCCCTATCTGTTAGTCCCATAATGAGTTTTGAATCGAACACATGCTTTCAATATGAATACATTTCCAGAAGAAGATGAAGATGACTATACGGATCCAATGGTCGTGTGCCACATTTCCAATTTGCAGGAAAACGAAATGCAGAAGGTGGACTTCGATGAGCATACCCGCATGCTCCTGGTCAAACAAAATGGTCGCCTTCGGGCGCTCGGCGCGAGATGTCCGCATCGCGGAGCTCCCCTGTACAAGGGAGTTCTCTCCAGAGGCCGGGTGCGATGTCCCTGGCACGGCGCCTGCTTCGAGCTGGAGACGGGCGACATAGAGAACTTTCCCGGCCTGGATTCCTTGCCCTGTCACCGAGTCGACGTTGATTTCGAGGGGCAGGTGCTGGTGCGCGCCAAGCGGTCCGAATTGGGTAAGAGCTGGCGGATCAAGGATATGGCAGTGAGGCAGTGCCGAGATAAAAGATGCTTTGTCGTGGTCGGGGGCGGTCCCTCGGGAGCGGTCTGCGTGGAGACCCTGCGGCAGGAGGGCTTCACCGGCCGCCTAATCCTGGTCTGCCGGGAGAGACACCTGCCCTACGACCGAATAGAGATAATGAACTCCCAAGGAAAGAGCACCGATCAGTTGTGTTTCCGCAACGAGAAGTTTTACAGGGACTACGATATCGAGGTTCGTCGGGGTGTATCAGCCGAAAAGCTAGATACTTTGCGGAAAAAGCTGCACTGCAGCCAAGGAAAAATTTTGCCATATGACAAGATTTACCTAGCTACTGGTTACTCCGCTGTAAGGCCAGACATACCCGGCATGGACCTGGCCAACGTAAAGACCATTCGAGACATCTCCGATGCCAGGAGCATCCTCGAAATGGTTAACACTAAGACCCGCGTGGTCTGCTTGGGATCGAGTTTTATGGCTGTGGAGGCGGCCGCCCAACTGGTCTCCAAGGCGGGCAGTGTGACTCTTGTGGCGCGGCAGAATGTGCCATTCAAAACCCAGCTGGGGGAGCAGATCGGTCGGCGGATTCTGCAGCTCCTTGAGGACAATGGAGTGCATTTGCGTATGAGCAGTGGCATCACCCGCATCCTGGGAAACTCCCTTGGGCAAGTGAAGGGAGTGGAGCTGGTAGACAAGTCCAGAATACCGTGTGACCTGCTTATCCTGGGCACTGGCTGCAAGTGCAACACGGGATTTCTTATTGACTCCGGCGTGGCCCTTAATCCCAACGGCTCTGTGGACGTCAACGACTTTCTGGAGACAAGTGTGCGGGATGTCTTTGCCGGCGGTGATATCGCCAACGCTTATATCCTGGGCGGATTTAAGGACCGAGTCAACATAGGCCACTACGGCTTGGCCCAATACCACGGACGCGTGGCTGCCTTTAATATGTGTGGGCACATCAAGAAGCTGGAGGCGATACCCTTCTTTTACACCGTCATCTTTGGCAAAGCGTTTCGATGCGCGGGCTATGGTCCCTACTGCGAGGTCATCGTCGAAGGCAGTCTGGAGGATTTGCAGTTTGTGGCCTACTTTGTGAACAACAAGGATGTGGTGACGGCAGTGGCCTCCTGTGGTCGGGATCCTGTGGTCGCCAAGTTCGCGGAGCTAATAGCGCAGGACAAAGGCTTGTGCCGGTGTCAGATCGCCGATCCCAAAAAACGGAATAAATGGTTTTCCTTGATAATTTCCTAGAATAAATGTTAAGAGGAGCTTCACAAATAATGATATGATATTATATGGATTTATAAAGTTTAAATATTTAGTTTTTAATACCAAAGTTTGGCGCCACGAACGATAACAGTATGCTGCTAGCTTCAAGCTCAAATCTGTTATATAAAGCTTGTTACACATCAAGAAAGCTTTCCTAAAGCCCTGAAAATAAAATGAAACGCTTTTGTAGATACAATAATTTTGATTTTGAACTGCAGTTGTTAATAATAAAATTAGAAGATAACAAACATTATTATTTAAAATTTCTTTATCTTTTAAAGTCAACTTCGACTTTTATTTAATTTAAAGTACATTTCAGAAACGCAATAGCTACAAACAACATTAGATTTTCACGGTCACGGTCATTAATTTGGCATATTAGCCATATTAATCTCTTTAACTAGAGTAAAATATTCTGGTAAGCCGCATTGCATTTCCAACTATGAAGCTACTTGGATTTCTGGTCGCTACTTTCCTTCTGGCATCTGCTGAGGCTCACAAAGGGCTTTTCTTTAACAGCGTTAAAAGAAAATTAGTCGTAAAAAGAATACAAATAATAAAGGTATGTAAAAATAATAAAGCACATGTATTAAGCTAAGTTTATAAAATGTTCAGTAAACTAATTTGGTACGGATCTGTCAGTCATAGATTAGGAGGAGTTGTGAAGTTGCGAAGATCTCTAACGTAAGAGAACGTTTTAGAGGCCCGAAAGCCTCATAGAGGTGAAAAGGTATTATAAGGTGGTATATATATGTACATACATGTATATAAATATAATTATTTTGTTTTTGCCTTATTGATTGAAAAATGTAAATTACTTTGTTAACACATAAGCCTACATTCTCCCTGATCAGACTGGAATCAGATAAGCTAACTAGCATAATGCCACGTCAGTTTTGTCACAACTTAAAATGCCAACTTAAAATTTTCTACGTTTTCTAAAATGCTTCAAGCAAATTCTTTGGAAAATAATATATATCTTCGAGCTCGAATCAGCAAGGAGCTTAATTTAGCAAAATAACAAGAAAGGAAGCGAATTTCTGCCGGCGGCGTTCTTATCCCCGCTAGTGGACTTATCTCCGCTAGTAACGGAAAGACTCTTTTGACGCTTAGAAAGGAGATCCGCCAACGTAAAATATAACCAAATATATTTCACACATTGCTAGTTAAAGGTTTTATTAAAATATTTGTTATTCTTCACTTGCCAGAGATGCCTCTACCAGCCAATTATAATACCATTTCCTTTGCCTTTAAAGACTCCGATTTATATGAGTGTACTAATAATATTAAAATAATATAAAACCCCGTCCTTTCTTGCCATTGTGAGATTAAGTTCTATTTTGTTTAGTGTATTGTTAATATGCATACATACTACCAACGCTCACCCTATGTTATTGTTTAACTGACCCCAAACAATTAAATTTATTTTGGGGTAAAAAACAGTATAAAAGGCAATTCCCTACGTATGATAGTCATTAAAATTTTAGCAATTTACTGACAGTTTAAACACGTTAATGGGCACATCAAAACGGCTATAAGAGTCAAATAACTGTAGTTTAAATTGCACAGCTTTGTGGTTGTTTTTTTTTTTTTTTTTTCTGCACATGCCATGTGTGTACCTATAAACATAGATACATATATGTACATATGTAATTAAATGGGTTTACTTCCGCCAGTATTGAAATACATTCTTTTGTTAAACGTTTATGGGTTAACAGTTTAACGGTTAAATTATGTAATATGCGCTGTAAGTGATCTAAATAGAAACAAAAACATAGCTAATTAGGTATCTTTTATTTATAAAAATGGAATATAGTTAAACTGCAACAATGCGTTAATAGAACACAATAGTGTTTACCTGGATAACGATTTTGAAGGGAAATAAATATTTTAACTTAGCTTAGTCGCTTATATAATTTTAAATAGTATTTGAAAACTGAACAGTATATTCTTTATGGTTATAAATTAATAATACATTTTGTTTTAACCAAAACTGATAATAAAAGAAATATATTTGGACTTTAACACTTAAACTTTTGAACCTTAACAAATATTTTTGGCTCTGAGCTTAGTGTCACATTTTCGGAATGTCTATCTGTAATTCTTGTTAGACTCGATTAGAACTAAATTCCTAAAACTGCCAAACAGAAGCCAAAAATATTACGAGATTATAGGGAGGGAGCTGCACCGACTGCCATTGACTGCAATACCATGTGTCCCAAAGAGCCTGTGGAGAGCAGCCTTCTGCCCGACTGCCGCATAACCAACAGAGTGCTCCTCTTCACGCTGCTCCAGTCTCTGCAGGCGCAGGAGCGGCGAAGGGAGGAGGTGGACGTCCAGCTGCGGGACCGCTACGACGTGTTCCGCCAGGTGCAGGCCAACTATCCGGTGCCCGTGGAGGATGGCCCCGTTGTCAGAATGTATTTCGGGGCGGATGCAGTGGCAGTGGACTCTGACTCATCTGGCGACGAAACCTGCGAGTCCAGCCTGGGAAGTGATGCCGGCCAGATCCCCGTGCCGGAGACCAGCAGGATTCCCAGCAAAGTCAACTAACTACTTACTAACTATTTTGCATGAGTGCTCGTTATGCCGTAAAAATACTAAGTAAATAAATACGAAAGTGAAATTACTTGGTCGCGTGGATGGATGTCTGACAAGTGGCGTTAAGAGCAACGAAAGTAAAACTTGACCATTAAGCGGCAAGCAATAAAAAAAGAAAATTCAACATAAAATTACAAAACAATTTAGCGGCCACAGATGTACACAAACATACATACATATTGAGCAATTTAATGTGCGTTTGTCGCGCTCGTTTTCCTGCTTAAAAAACTGGAACCAGTTGGCCGTTTGTCCAGTGAAATGTGAGAGCTTATCAAATCTAAATGATCGCATTCAACATATTTTATTATTACCAAAAAAAAAAGAGAAAAAAAGAATTTCAAAAATGAACGCTAATCTCACTTAAATAATAACATAAAAACACAAAAGGGAGGAAAGTTCCAACCAACTGGAGTTTCAGATGCTCTACAAAGGGGTTTTTAATGTGAATGATAATTTAATATTTTATACAGATTTTAACAACATACTTAAATCTGTAATTTGAAAAAAAGGATTTTATTGGAATTATACTAAAACTTTCATCTTTTGACTAGAGATTCTGACTTTAACGATGAAGCATTACCTCGAGCAGTTCTGTTACTTTTTTTTCGACTTTAAAACACTTTTTTCTGCACAAAACTAAATACAAAATGTTTCCTGAAATCTATTAAAATAAAAATTAGTCTCTATGATTAATAAATACAATAAAGCCCAACTTTTGGATTTTTTTTAGACGCCGCCTGAGTCTGACCTCAACCTGTGACGATTTTCTCGGCATTAAGAATATAAAAAAACGATATATTTATTTGCAAAATGGCAACTACCAATAATTTAGAAGATACTTTAAAAATAAAATATAGCCTTTAAAATTTATATATATAAGTTTACTAACCCAATTTCTTATTTAGAACTAATAACCGCTGTTTTAGAAAGTGCTTAAAATCATTGCCACTACCTGCAGCGCATTTCAAAGCCATTAAAGTCTAACCTAACTCCACCCTTTTGCACCGAAACTCACTTTTTCCCCAAATGGCCAACAAGTAATGGCCCCACATATTGCAACTGCGGACGGATTCATGACAGATCTGCATGTTCTGCTATCACATGCCATGGAAATGTGTATCTGCCGCACAAATGAACAAATTATACTAAAACCTGGAAATGGTCGCGAATTGAGACCGAACCGTCATAAAAATCAGTTAATAACCGCAAACCAGCAGTACATAGCAGAGAATTAGTGTGTGTGGCTACGTACATTTTCATTTTCATTTTCATTTGGCCAGATCGCTTCGCTTTGGGGGATCGCTTCGTTCAGTTGACAAAGCTAAGTTCACCTGCGCGGTTCGAATCGACGGAAACCGAAAGTTCTGGGCCAAAGTAAACGCCGTAACATATAATCGAAAGTGCGAAGAGACCATTGCACGTCCTGCGAAATGCGAGCTTTTCCTATATTCTGCCTAGTTTCTCAATTCTTGGCTATAGCTCGAACGGAGTCCGGTGAATTCGGTAGGAAATGAGTGATAAAAGTGATGCTTATTGTGTTTAGCAAGGAATAAAAAAGTCCCTGCTGGATAATAAATAAATACAGCAAATAGTAAAAGAGTTTTTATATTTAAATACTTTCAAAAAGTATGAAGATGCGCTAGTTCTGAACTCTTTAATACTATAAAAAAATTCTGCTGAAGAGGAACAGAAAGACTTCATTTGGTCCCTCATCCTTGATTTTTAAATAAATTAAATAAATTGGACAGTTTAAATTTCAACAATAAGTGTAAGACTATCAAGAATTGTAGTTTTCGTAAACCGCTAATAATCTGGGAAACTTGAGCTATTAATTCTATCCTATTAAAGCTCCAATCCTGTGTAAATGCTTTTAACTATTCCCTCCGATAAAGTAAAGCAATAAAATAATCATTAACAAACATTTTAAAGCTTAAATTAATCTTAGTTTAAGGATATCTCGTCCTGACTAATAAGTGCAATTTAAACATCTCGTAGAGAAACTAGTGATTCCCGGCACCTATGGAAAGCCAGGAGCCAGCAGAGCGATGCAGGGTAATGAGACGAGCGGACACTCTGTGGCCGCACGCTCCTACTACGATGGCGTCCAGTCTGCCGGACAGTCGTCCGGCTGCTCCGTGGGCACGGAGTGCACTCCCCTGCACGACTGTACGGCCCTGATCTACGAGGTGGCTCGGAGCTGCTACTATGGCGACAAATCGCTCTACTGCGGCGGAGCTAGCGAGGAGCTTCCCTACGTCTGCTGCCCCAGCAGTCCGCTGGAGAAGAACCAGGTGTGCGGAAAGTCCCTGGTGCAGGGGCACTTTTACAAGGGATTGGGCTCATATCCGTTCGTCGCGAGAATTGGATTTAAACGTAAGTTTCAGTATTTATTCCATATTAAAATAAAAAAACACAAATAAGATAGAAAAGAGGGTTTTTTAAATTAGGGAGACTGACTAAAACTTTTTTTTTTGTTTTTAGACCATGTCAAGTGTTGATTTACGTGGATTAAATCAGTCCGATTAGACCTTAAGTTAGTAAGAGAGAGAATTATGGCATCCTGAAACTGAGAAACCGCGTTCTCAAATACGTACTTATCTCATTTTGAGAACGGATTTCTAAAAAATTCTTAGTTTATGGTATTTTTTTGTCACACTTTGAGGAAATAAGGAAATAAATACAAAAGTATACCAAAATTAAGAACAAATATTCTTGAATTGAAATGGTTTTATCCCTAAATTGAGTACGTCTGTAGTCAAATTTGTAGAGAAGGGGTGAGAGGGAAAGTGAGGCAAACTCCCTCTCCTCTCCCGCTTTGAATCGCTGTAGCGATTTATTCTAACAAATTTGTTATAACAAATATAGCGCACATTAATCAAAAATATTTTATATTACTTTAGCAGACTCGCTCGCAAATATTCTTGCTGTATCCTTCTGCATACTTCTTTCCATACCACGAAGATGTGAAATTTTTTATCCTTCTGTCCCTAGGAAGCATAGTCCATGGATTCGTTTTAAGGATTATTCACAGCAAAGTTCTTAGTATTACAACAGTTAAAAGAAACCAAAAACTATTATATTAATTGATTCATGATGATGATCTTAATGAGCACTTGTACCGAGACCTGCACACTCTCTCAGCCCCACACCCCGATAGGAATTTCATCAGTTGAACTTTCCCAAGTATCTGCATCATTTATTTTCCCTTAAATTCAAACTTCTTTGTGATATCCAAAATGTGTTTTTTTTGTACTATTTCCATCTATCCCCAGATGTTAACACGGGAGCCTTTGCCTATCCGTGTGCTGGGGCTGTCATAGCCCGGCGTGTCATCCTCACCGCCGCCCACTGTGCTCTGGCCAAGGCCGATGGCCACCGACTGTAAGTGGGCCACTAGTGGCAGCAGCTTATCGGATGCTGGGGATCGATCGTCTCACTTTCTCCCCTTGACTCTTGCAGGTCATCGGTGCGCGTGGGCGAGTACGACACGTCCAGCGATCCGGACTGCGCCAACACCGGATTCTGCGCCCCCCGCTCCGTGAACCACGCCATCAGCCACGTGATCGTGCATCCCGACTACAAGCAGGGCCAGTATCACCATGACATCGCCCTGCTGGTGCTCAAAACGCCGCTAAACTACTCGGGTGAGTTTGCTGGGGAGGATCGGGCTGTGTAGGATCGGGAGACAGGGGTGGTTACGCTTGGCGGTGTCGGCGTTAATTAAAAATCGTTTTGTTCTGTCATCTTTCCATCTACTCCGCTCGCTTCAAGTTCACTAATGTCAACTGTTTCCCCAACCCATCCCATCCGCTGCACTCCCCATCGGCGGTGTGTCGCATGCCGCTAATTCTAGGTTGGGATCCCCCCATGTCATCCGATTGGGCGGCGTTGGGCTTTGGTGCGTGCTTACTGTACCAGCTAATGAGCTGAGCACCGCCTGGTCAGTGGATCCACTTTGATTTTTCGCTTTTGTCCTCAGTTCAATGATCACGAACTTTGGAATTATGATCGGCAATTAGTTTTAAAGGGGATTAAAAATAAAATAAAACATATTTGTTGAAAATATACACTTTAAAGGTCCATTCCTATTTATTTATTATAAATATATGATTTTTATGGTGCTAAAAAATGTAAATAAATAGAAAGGAATGAAATGGGGCAAAAAAGGCCAACAAACAGTCCCTCTTACTTTGAAAAGCTGAAAAAACCAAAAGTTCAACCCCCCTTTGTTTGCCATTTTTGGTTTCCGTAAACAAGGTCCCATGGTAAATATTGTTTTTGGCACAGTGGGTCCATTTGGCATAAATAGCTATATTTAAAACAACAAATTTCCCCTTGTATCCCCTTTAAGAAAGAGAGCTATACTTTTGATACTTTTTTCTAGTTTTAATACATTTAAAGACACTTAAACTTGAGTTTTAAGCTCAAAACTAATACCATAAAAAAACAATATTATTTCCAATAATTTTAAAAATATATTGTAAAAACATTTAAAAGGATTGAATATGTTCCCAAGCCTTGACATTGAATAAAATCAAAAACCATTGATAAAATCAAAAGGGTGTGCTCATGCTTAAATTTTAAAATATCATTTATATATCCGTTATAAGAAATAGTACACAGATCGGTTGTTTTGTATATATTTATATATAAAAGAAACCCCTTTAATAAAGATAACTATATTTTCAGATAATCTTGATAAATTTTAAGACACTTAAACTTGAGTTCAGAGTATAAAGAGCATACCCTAAAAACAATATGATTGAATGGATTTTTTAGGATAGCGCCAATTGAAACTATTTATTTCGCCGCTTTCATCTCAATTGGGCCACTGTCCGTTGCAAACAGGACTTATCTTCTTGCTACTCCTAAATTATTGGTTGCCGATCTTGTAGATTGAAATTAACTGAAACGTGCTCTTGATGGCCCTTTCGCCAAATTGAATTTTAAAGCGTAAAGCCCAATTGCAGCACCTTTCGCGCAAACCAGAACAAATAAGGTTGATTGCGGGGCACTGCCAAATTGCAATTTGGCCAGCTCGTAAACAACACATTATTTTTGGATCCGAAAGGAGGCGTTCCTCTGGTGGATGGCCAACTTGTTGCTACTTCTTATTATTGCTTTATAATGTCCAATAAAAGACAGTGGTCCGTCATAAATCAATGGATCAGACAAGGGCGTACCGGAAGGGTACCTTAAACACAATAATAATAATTACTATTTAACTGCTTGCCATCAAATTATAGTTAAAATAAAATTTAATTTGTACAAGGTTTGTGGAAATGGGTTTGAAAACAAATAGGAAGTAAAGAGAAACTTTTAAAGGTGAAAAGCAAAGTCGAACTATTTCGAGTAGTAATTAATTCTTCTTAAAATTGATATATAAAGCAATATGAAGTTAATCATTCTTCTGTAATTCTGTAATTGTTATAAAACTAAAATTTTCAATGTAGAGTTGGTACAGGGTTCTTATATAAAATGCCCCCTTCTTGACCATCATACGAACGCCCTTTTGGGGCCAAGCAACAATGTTGCAACTTTGCCAGGTAGCGATCAAAAGTCGATCCCAAGATTAATGACCACGAAAACACACCCATTTCCACTTTCGCACCGCCAGTGGCCACACAACCGATCTGCCTGCAGAAGACACGCGCCAATCTGGTGGTAGGCAAGCGTGCCACAATCGCCGGATGGGGCAAGATGTCCACGTCGAGTGTCCGGCAGCCAGAGATGTCGCACCTAGATGTACCGCTCACCAGCTGGGACCTGTGCCTGCGCAACTATGGATCTACGGGCGCTTTGGAATCCCCAAACTCTATCGAGGGTCAGTGGATGTGCGCCGGTGGCGAAGGCAAGGATGTGTGCCAGGGATTCGGCGGAGCTCCGCTTTTCATTCAGGAAAACGGCATCTTCTCACAGGTAAGTCATAGAATAATAAATTACAAATTAGAAACTATTGGAGTCTCTTTCTGCTAATTTTATACTTGGGAAAATTAAAAGTTTAAATTGCAATATATTAATATATACGCTTTGTAAACTAACCACTCTCAAGAAATGGATAGTCCTTACTTGAATACATCAGCCAAGTTCTTAATAAACATCTCCTTAATCCACAGATCGGCATAATGTCCTTCGGCTCGGATAACTGCGGTGGACTGCGCATCCCGAGTGTCTATACCTCCGTGGCCCATTTTGCCGAGTGGATACACGACAACACACCGCCGGAATAGGCCCATTACTTTAAGCTTTTCCACTAATCTTAACCTAAATTAATGTTTGCATTATAATAAAAACCGATACAATTCTTCAGAGCCAATCTACAACAACATTTACATAAAAACGTGCCCCCGTCTTGTAAAACAGTTTCCAGTGATCGTGATATCTTGATCTGAGCAGACACGCATCCAATAATTTAATTGAATTAATTGAACTCTGACACGAAGCACTCGGAGGCGCTTGAGAAATATGGAAATGTCTTTAACAAAAACAAGATGACTTACGGAAAAACGATTTGATCTGTAGTACTCTTACAAAAGATTCTTTGACATTTCACTGAATATGTTCTAAGCTCATCTGGAATTAAGGATTAAGTATAGATATTTAATTTCTGTCTGAAAACTTGTTGTGCCTTTACAGAGATATATATTTTCTATTAACAAACAACCCACAAAGTACCAAGGCTCAAGTTTTTAGTTGCATTTAATAGGATATGGAAATATACAATTTAAAAAACTTAAAATTCGCCACTGATTCTGTGGTCTTCAAAAACTTCTCATTCCTCAATCGCAATTCGTTTAACATAATCGCTTCTTGGACTGCGTGAGGACTCTGTTTCCAAGGGAACTTGATTTCCAGAGTGTTGCCTACCTGAGTGCGAGACCGGTACCAGCGCCGGTGCCATGTGGCTAATTGGAGTCAGCTGTTTTTATGAGCCACCGGGATCAGCTGGTGGTTTGGCAGCCCAAGAACTAAGCCATAAAAATTAAATGGCTGCACCGAGAGAAATCATCGCCATAGTTGGAATTTTTCCCGCTACCCTTTTGGTGGGCATAAGTTGCATAAGTTCTACTGACAAGTTAATTTGTACACATTCCCGCAGAAATCAAACGCTCGCCTAATCAATTTACGGCCTGATGCTGAAAAGGCACCGCCGGGGGCAGTGTATCGGCCGATCGGCGAGTTCCCAGGGCCGGAGACTGGAGGCAGAAGCCGCCACTAAATGAAAAATCAATTTGTTTGCTCTCCACACAGACGGGGACGAGGTCCCCAGACGGTCAGTCGGCAACCGATCGTCGCGAGGTAAACATCGTCGAGCGCGAAACATTCTTCGAGCGTTCTCCGCAAACTGTCCAAAATCTTAATTGCATATCGTCAGCCGTGTGTGTGGCCAGCTGAAATTCTTCAAAAAATTGAAATATCTTTGAAATATTTTAGAGATCTCTCTTATATTTAACAGTCTGGCTGGCTTCGTTACGTTTGGCACTAATTAACGATAGTGCCCAATTAGTAGCATTTAATATATAGTAGTGAATCACTCGTTCAATTCGATGTGTAGGTACGCCTTATATAAGAGGCATACAATTAACTACATGGTCATAAATACGATATTTGTCAAACTTAGGTGCTACATCCAGATGATCCAGTGAGGTAGTGACGATGATGGGGCTTATTTTCTTCCTCTGAAAAATAAGAAGAAATGGGGAAATTTAAGTTTGGGTTATACATAGAAATTATTAGATATAAATGAAAGAGAACAATAAGGGATGGTCGTTTCAGGAAGACCAAGTTTGCCTTTGGACCCAACCGTTCCTTTGACAGCTTAAAGATATAGATTTTAATCAAATAATTAACAAACAAACAAAAAATAAATAAAAAAAACTACTTGAGGTGTTGTAAACGTTTGTATATTAAAACACAAAAAAAAAGGCTATTTTCCCAAACAGTGACATCGTTCCTAGGAAAGCTTTACTATAGTCTTCCGATTTAATGAAATTAAACCCCCTTTTTTTAAAAATCATTAAAAAAAAAACTGAGTTTTGCGATTATGTAAATAAAACAACGTATTTGTGTCGATTTCTACTGAAGGACTTGTTGCATAGACACGGACAGACGGACATGGTGAGATCGACAGTGGTGACCAAAGCCCTGACTCGCGAGTCACCAAATTCCTCCGCCCAGCCTCTGCCGGCATACGCACAGTATGCAAGTAATGTAAACAACGCACCAGTATTTTTGTGTCTATGTCTATACTTTTTAAGAGCTGAATAGCTTTTTGTTTAGTCATCTTTTTTTTTGTGCAATATTACTATTTCTTTTTGTTCTATTTCTTACTCACAAAAATGCAATTCAAACATTACAATTTATTTCCTGGGCACCACTGCTTTAGAGAATTGGAAAAGTCTTTCTTACAAATATCTGAATAAAATAATTATGTCTTCTGCAACGATATATGTAACACGAGAATTTATAAGCCCCATGAAAAATACTCTTTTTATTTGTAATTATATTTTTTTCCCTTTAAAAATATTTCTTATCAAATTCACTTAGTACAACATTTGTACGGTTATTTATATGAGTATTTTGAAAAATTTCCAAGAACAAGATTAACATTAACTACATTGTTTTATTTCCAATGTAGATAACAATATTAAGTTTAACAGCTTGGAGAGCATAATCATCGCTAACGATATCTAACGGAAGATCTAATCTGATAATATGGCAACCCTCACCCTTGGAAGATGAATGTGTGCCAAAAGAGAATAGAACAGAGGCCGCCCTCCACGAGGCCAGTCGAGCGCCAATAAAAAATTTAACAATAAACAAATAATAACGCGCCTGAAAAAGAAATTGTTTTTAATGTGCGTAATGTGCTGCTCTGCGCGCGGGTGTGAGTGATAAACTGTTTGTTTATGCTCAAGCTTTGGACAGACAAAAAAAAAACAAATACCGCGAAATAAAGAAGTAGCCAAGAACTAGCCAAGCAAAAATAAAGGCAAACCCTTCGGGACTGACGGCGCGACTCGTGCGATTTTTCGCCCCCGATTGCGAGAGCAGAGGAGGCCGCGTCATAAACATTCGCGGGCTAATCAGATGGCCGGCGGATCGGTGGATCGAGGAGCTAATTAGCCACCGTCGCACCGCGAGTGCCATAACTGTGAGCGGGGATCGAATCGGATCGGCAGAAGCTAAGCAATATGCTCGCTCGGACGGCGACCTAACTCCAGGCAGAACAAGCAACAGAGCGAAAGCGAGAAATAAAGTTTCGGAAAACCTTCGGAGTCGACGGAGCAGCCTTGGCAACATGTTGCCGAGCGCCATGCTCAGCCTCATGCTGCTGGCGCTGCTCGGTGCCGAAGCAAAGCCGGAGCACGAGTGCACCAGCATCGACATCCGCAACGATTGCAAGAATATGCACCAACTGGACAACTGCACCGTGGTCACCGGCTACCTGATGATCACGCTGATCACCTCGGACCTGCAGTGCAACTACTCGCGCTACACCTTCCCCCTGCTGACCGAGGTCACCGAGTTCGTCGTCTTTACGGGGGTGCGTGGCCTGCGAAACATTACGGAGATGTTCCCGCAGCTCACCCTCATCAGGGGCCGACGGCTGTTCCTCAACTACGCCTTGGGAGTGACCAGCATGCCCGACCTCGAGGAGGTGAGTGCAGGTCCCCAAAAGCAGGCTTCTTTATCAAGGTTTACTCTCTCGTTCGCTTTCAGTTGGCCTTCCCCCAATTGATGGCCATTCAAAACGGACAAGTCTTCATCGGCAACTGCCCGAAGCTCTGCAACACGGAAAGGGTAGGAGAGCTGAATGATTGATTCATTATCTTTCGATATAACCCTTGCTCGCTTGCACAGGTCAATTGGGATCTGCTCACCCTGAGCACTGGCGACAACCAGATAATTGCCACGGGCACCAACTGCACCTCCCCGGTCTGCACCGGCTGCGCCTCCTCCAACTGCTGGTCCAACTTGTACTGCCAACGCTCGCTGAACGAGAACATAGTCAACCCCAAGGCGTAAGTGGGGCTCCCAAGGAATCCACTCCAACTATTACTATTTCTTTTTTCGAATAATCTTTAGTTCGATAAACTCCTGTCACGAAGAATGCTTGGGAGGCTGCAGCGATCACTCAACATCCGCAGCCGACTGCACTGTCTGTCGGGGACTCAGCGATGCCGGGACCTGTGTCAAAAGCTGCCCAAAGGACAAGTGAGTGGTGTTGTCTTTCCAAAGTGTCCCACTGAATTTTGACCTCTCTACAGGTACGTTTTGGAGCATCACCAGCGTTGCTACTCCAAGAATGAGTGCGTAAAGAAGCACGGATACGTCGTGTACGGGTCGCAGTGCGTGGCCTTCTGTCCCAGCGGTTACAGGGCCAACAACGAGTCCGTGTGCGTGGCCTGTGCTCCCGAAGAGCCCTGCATCAGCTTCTGCACGCCGGAGTCTCCGGCTAGTGCTTTTACGATATACAACCTGGCCGATGCCGAGAAGGTGCGTGGCTGTCAGATATTCAACGCCAGCCTGGTAATCACCATTCGGCAAAAGGTAAACGAGTCACAGCTGATCCGGACCTTCACCAGCATCCGCGAGATTCGTGGTCACCTCAAAGTCTATCGGTGGGTGTCAGCTAAAGTTAAGTTAAGTTAATCCTAAAAGAGTCCTCCCTTTCCACAGCTCCTCTGAGCTCCGAAGCTTAAAGTTCCTCAGCAACCTAGTTCGCATCTACGGCGATCCCTTGGAGAACCACCGCTACTCCTTTATACTCTACGACAACAAGAGGCTGTCCGAGCTGTGGGAACCGGCCCACAAGCTGGAGCTCAAGGAAGGCGGCATGTTCATGCATCGCAACAATAAGCTCTGCAATCGCCAGATGCTCGGCTTCCAAAATGCAGTGACCCATGACAGGGCCTTGGACTCCCTGCAGACCAATGACCAGGAAGTACTCTGCAGTCCCTCAAAGCTGCAGTTGTTTGTGCAGGTAGTCGCTATCATCTTCCTTAGGGATTCTGACCAAATACCTTCTATAATCCTACAGAAACGCACCCATCGAACTATTAACCTGAGCTGGCTAAAGTCACAGACCAGCCAGAGACTCGAACTCATCCACCGGCCGATCCCCCCCGGAAAACTGTATCACGAGGAGAGTGATCTGGAGGCGCCCGTGTGCACACGCATCAATTGGAAGCGCCGCCTGCTCTTCCCCGACGAACTGCGCGAGAATGGCTCCCACTACCTCTTTGAGTTGGACAACTTGGAGCCGGACACGCGGTACGCATGCTTGCTGCGTACTTTCGGCGATGATGCCATGCACGAGGCGCGTAGTGATCTGACCTACGTCCACACGGAACGCGACATTCCGAAGCCACCGCTGCTGCAGCTGGTGAGGAAGACGGACAGTTCGCTGAGCGTGCGGATGGCCGGCTACGACCATGACAGTTTCCTTCTGACAGTATTCGAACTGGCCGACGATCAGGCGTACATAGAGCAGCGAGACTACTGCCACCAGCCCTCGTACGTCTGGCAGGACTTGGACAGTGCCCAGTGGCTGGCGTTCGAGGACTACGACGACTGCTGCGCCCACAAGGAGGAGCAGGCGGAGGACGCACGCTTTGTCGCGGACATGCGAGAGCAATATCGCTGCACTCTAGACGATCGCAAGTATTGCCGCGGACTGACTCTGACAGAGGCCACCTTGCCGGAGCTTCGTCTGCCGGCCAACACCTCGGAGTATGATCTGGGCCAGTTGCGCCGCTTTCGGCTGTATGCCCTGCAGTTACAGGCGTGCAACGAGCTGGGATGCAGCTCCTACACGGCCCTGCACGAGCGCACCAACTACACGCTGGGCGCGGATCAGATCACCCATCTGGACGCCTGCTACGTTCCGGAGGCGCAGAAGTACATCGTGCGTTTCCAAGAGCCCCAGCAGCCCAACGGCCTGGTGGTCAACTATGTGATCCATTACCGCAACAACTTCTCCCAGACGTACATGGGCTGCGTGACGCGACAGGAGCACGCCAACGCCGGTTACGTCTTCGTAGAGCACTTGAACATTACCTTCACGGGCTGTGCTGTGCGAGTTCACTCCTTGGCCGGGAATGCAATAACACCATACGTACCCATTACTGAGTGCACCGATGATGAGCAGCAGCTGACCCACAGTCGGCCGGCCAAGGAACTGGTCACGGACATCACCTATGTGCCAGAAACGGCGGGGCACGCCCGCGGCATCAGCATATTCCTAGTCTGCTTCCTCTCCGGCTGCGGTGCAACGCTGGTCTGGGTCCTCTACAAGCGGCGTTGCTGGCAGAAATGGCCAGGCCTGCGGCGCTACGTGCCTATCCGGGAGCAGTGGCTGCGCGAGCGCCAGCAGACCGAGGATCGCGAAATACTGGTCGACGGATTCGAGACGGTTCGTTTCCAGAACAATAACCACAACGGCAATGCGGACGATTATCCCATGTAAACGATAATAAATGTAACTCACCACGAACTTGTCCTAGGTCCCTAGGAGGACGACGTGCTGGGCTTTGGTGAGGGCGATGAGGTCTTCGCCTCCGACTCCGACTCTGTGCCGCTTGCTAGCAAAAGGGGCGGCACTCCGCTGGAGGACATGGCCAGCACTTCGCTGTCCGAGGTGGGTGTGGGCGTCCGCGGCGACAGTAGCTGCTGACGGCTCCTCAGGCGCTCCATCTTGGCCTCCTCGTACTCCTTGAGCTCGGATAGCTTCAGTTGGATCGTTTGCAACTCGCGGCGTCTCATTTTCTTAAAATTTTTTTGAAACGGGGTTGCCAGATGAAAATTTTGTTTTCCCTCAGTGTTGCCAGATGAAAATTAAGCTTTTCCCCTAAAAAATCTCAGAGTCGATATTTCCCCCTAAAAAATCCTTAACAAAAACGTAACGATCTACAACGTAAGTGAACAAAAACGTGAAGATTTACGACGTAAGATACTATCGATGGATTGGCCTATCACGATCGAAAATATCGAGTGAGGGCACTATAGATATATCGGCAAGCGAATAATAGGGGTATTCGTTCAATTTATTTCGATTTGGTTTAAAAATTGTGAAAATACTAGTAATAAAATATTTTCCAAATTTCTTGTATGTCAAAATATTTTCCAAATTTCTTGTATGTCACTTAAAATAAGAAAAGTCTAGATTCTGTCAGATTGACCTAAGAAATTTAAACTTTACATTACGCACGCATAGCTAAAACAAAAGGCATATAAATCTCTTTATATTATGAAGATCGGAAAGAAACGTTTAAATTTAAATGTTCTAATGTTTACATTCTTAACTTGTTTTATTTACATAGTCCAATATGTGCCTTCGTATTTTAATTTAATATTAAATAGTTTTCACGCATTTATGAAAAGAACCCTACAATAATAAAGGAATTTGGGCATAAAATCGCAATTTCTTAAAAAACCAACCAGTATTAGTTACCCAAACAAACAGCATAGGAAATAGTTAATGATCGACTTCATTTAATATTTTTTAACTCTTGACCTACATACTTACGTATATGACTAAGAATACAAAATAATTATACAATTCATTGCTCTTCGCCAAATAGACCCCCCAGTTCCAGATCTTCTCCCCCGGTCCCCGTCAACTGGTGAGCCCGGAACTCTGTGAAGAATTTGCCATCGCTCTTCGCGCTCCACGCCTGCTCGTCCGTCTCGGCGGCAATGTGACGGGCGTGCTTGGGCGGAGTAAAGTGCGTGTAGGAGCAATCCGTATAGTCGGCCGCCTCTGGGAAAGCCTTTCCAGGACGCACGTCGTAGTGTTCTTCGAGGAAGTCCACCACCTGCTCCTTGGAGCTTAAGCTGTTGAAGCGGACTCGCAGCTCTCGCTTCATTTCGCCGCTCCACATGAAGGTGAGGTGGTGGTGGAAGCACTGGAACAGCAGGTTATCTCCGGCAGCCGCAGCAATGTCCAGCCACTGCTGCACACAGGCCACTGGAGTCGTCCTGGCCTGCGGATATGCGCTGTTGAAGAGCGCCGGATTGGCGAGGAGTCCGCGGGCGGCCATAACGCCACCAGCTCCCGTCTGGGCATGCAGCTCGCAGGCGTCCTCCCAGCTCTCCACATTGCCGTTGACAATCAGCGGGATCTGCAGGGATAGGCGCACCTCCGTCATGGCAGGGATGTTAAGTGTGTCCTTCGAGTGCTTCTGGGCCGGCGTCCGGCCGTGCAGGGTGAGAAAGGTAACGCCCGCGTGCTCCAGTTGGCGACCCAGCTCGATTGTGCGCTTCAGGGACTCGTCGCCGCCTAGCAGGCGCATCTTGACCGAGACACTAAAGTCGGCGGGCAGAGTTCGTCGCACTTGCTGAACCACGTCGCGCACTAGCTCGGGCTGGCGGAGCAGGCCGCAGCCGTAGCCCTTGGCCATGGCCCAGCCCTGCGGGCACCCGCAGTTCAGATCGATGCCGTCCACGTAGGGATAGATGAGCTGGGCAGACGTCACGAACTCCGAAGCATCCTTGGCAGCGAATTGGGCGATGAGCGGCTGGTCGTCTGCACCCGTGGAGAACTCGTTCTGGCGCGCCTTCTCGCTGTTGTTGATGGAGTCGGAGATCATCATGGGCGTAAAGGCCAGCTGGACTCCGTTGAGGCGGACCAGGCGCCGGAACTCTAGCTTGCTGTAGCGCACCATTGGGGCGCTCACTCGCAGAAAGTCCGGCACGGCCTCCGCAAAGAGCGCGGCGATGTCGTGGTGTGGCCTTTGTTGTGGCAGGTGCATGTCTCTGTTTGCTTCACCTTCACTTTAATTAATAGTAAATAAACAAGAAGTGGAAACGTGCAGCGTGCAGAAACATATGGGATCGATATGTTATCGATAGACGACTGTGCAGACGATAGGTTATAGTGAGGACTCGAAATAGCAGTTGAGTTTGAAAAATATTTGACTTGAACAGGGGAGAAGAGATGCGTGGGGATATTTCTCCAAGATGAAAGCAAAAATTTAATATTTTCTATATAAAATGTGCAAACAAATCGGATTTAAGAAATAAAAAAAAATGTGTCCAAAGGTATGAAAGGGATTGTTAGGTCTTGAAAAATAATTGATTAATTTATTTTGGCTTTTAATTATACCCGGTACGTATAGGGTACAAGGGTATTATAAGTTAGTGCCAACCGAGAATGTATGTAACAGGCAGAAGGAGAAATCTCCGAACCTATAAACCCAGCGTCACCAGCCGAGTCGACTTAGCCATGTCCGTCTGTCTGTCCGTGTGAAAAAACAGATCTCAGACTATAAGAGCTAGAGTTTTAATGACAACATTGGAATCTGTTGCACGCAGATCAAGTTTGTTTAAAAATTTTCCACGCCCACTTCCGCCCCCGAAAATCATAAAAAACGTTATATTATGATTTCCGGCTTAAATTAAATAGATAGACTTAATAAATAGGCAATCGCAGACTTGTTCTGAAAATTTTAGTAAAATCGGACGATAAACATAGAAGTTATTAAGCAATAAAGTTTCTGTGTATACTTCTTCGTCTTCTTGAGAGAGAGAGAAAGATCACGTGCATGTTGCTCAACATGTTCCTAGCAATATTTGTATTTGTTGGGTGTTGCTCAACATGTTCCTAGCAACATTTGTCTCTTTTGAGTGTTGCTCAACATTTTTCTAGCAACATTTGTCTTCATGTGTCAACATTTTCTTTTCTCCATGCTCATGTGCTATATATTTTCACCCACATAGCTTTGGGAACCGGGTATCTCACAGTCGGGTCACACTCGCCTGTAGCTTTTCCACTTGTTTTTGTTGTAGGTATGAAGATGCTAGGACTGGATAGCAAATTTTTGTAATAAGATTAAACTTTTCAATATATTACAAAAAACCTGCTACTCCCGTTTAAGGAGGGACTCGATTTTGATTAGATTTTTTAATTATTTAAGGAACCCCGTAATATGTAGATTTAGGGATTTAATTAATATATCTTCGTTCTTTTATCATATCTTTATTTATAAGATAAAATAAACTAAAATACTTAAGACTAATAAAAAAAAATCTAAATTCGGCTATCCGAACTTTGTAAGCAGTTCTATTAAAATGGATTATTTAATACATAATTTTGGCCTGGTAAAATTCCGATTAAGAAGGTGAGTTAATTTAAATTGCCTTTAAAACCGATAAGGTAAAGCGAGTTTATCAAGAAAGTTTCTTGGGATGGAGTCATACGATGTATACTAAAATGGTATAAACCGTTTAAAGTATTTATTTTGTAAACAACACAAACATGATTATTTGGGACAATCCATCCCATGACAGCAATATCCATAAAGAAACAGAAACAAGAAGCAGTCAGCTGAAAAACTAAAGGGAAGGTAGATATAGGTGAAAATGTCTAGAAACACTTCTCTGGTGATGCTGAGAAGCTTACTGCAATTTAACCTGTGCTTCTGGTCAATATACAAAAGCTTAACCCTTAAGACAAAGCTTGGCCCTTAAACTAGAGTTCAGTGGTTGCCACTCCCCAGTATTTCCGCATGCGGCTCTCATGCTCGTTGAACTCATCCTCGTCGTTTTCCTCCTCGTCCAGGATGTTCCGCTCCCGTTCCTGAGTCACCGCAAAGTCGTACTCAAAGTTGTAGGGCATCAGGCGTTGCAGAGATCCGAAATAGGCGGAATGGGGACCTCCGCCCCGCTTGGCCGAGCTCCCGGAGGAGAACTTGCGTGTCTTGGCGTCAAACAGATTATATCCGTAGCTGTGGGCCTGCTGGAAGGAGAGGGCACTGCCAAAGTGTCCAGGGACGGGCTGCTTGATGTGCGGATACGTTCCCAGGGGGACGGAATTCGGTGTGGAGGAGGACAGGGGCTGTTGCAGCTGCGGCGTGCTGGAGGAGATGAACTTGTTAGTCACGCTGCGCATCAGGTTCGAGGTAAAGTCGTTGCGATCCGGAGCTGGGGCAGCCAGGATGGCACTGGGCAGGGGTCGCTGCTTGGTAAAGGACTTGGAAATGGTGTTGAGCTCCTTGTCGAAGAGCAGCTGCGTGTTCTGCTCCAGCATGTACTCCCAGCACTTGAACTGCTCCTCCGAGAGCACCGACTCCGTCTCGTCGAGCATCTCCAGCTGCTGCTCCTCCTGAAGGACCCGGGCATGAGCCAGCACGAACTCGTCGCCGCCGCCGTCCTTGTCCTTGGCCAGCAGATCTCGATCGCTCTGGCCGCTCGGCGACGACCGTCCTGCCAGGGGCTGCTCCTGATCGATGGCCCGGTGCCTGCAGGCGTTGCTCCGGTCACAGCAGGTGCGCTTGCATACGGACACACTGGACGCTGGCGGGGGAACCGGAGCAGGCTTCTTGCGGACACTCTGCTTCAGCTCCCGGATCAGGTGGTCCACATCGGTGCCCAGGTGCCGAAAGCGCACCACAATCACGCTGAGGTTCTCCTCCGCCCCCAGACTCTGGGCGATGTCCACCAGCCGCTTGGCGGCCAGCAGAGCATTCTCCTCCTTTCGGATCTCCCGGGCGGCGCGATCAATGTCCATCACGGACCACAGTTGGGCATTGCCCACCACCAGATACTCGTCGTCGTTGCTGAGGGTGAGCTGGAAAAGAAATAACACCTAACAACTCTTCTTGTAGTAATTAATTTTGCTAAAACCCACCTCTAGGACATGGGGATCCCTCATCGCCATGTTGGAGCTCTGCTCCGGCTCCGAGTCCGTCAGTCGCAGCTGGGCGGTTCGGCGCACAAGGTAGGAGTCCAGTCGCCCCGTGCTGGCCAACCGTAAGACATACCGCTTGCTCTTCAGCGGCCTCACCTTAGAGGGAGCCCGGGTCCGGGTGAGATGGAAGACCGCGGCACTTCGTACCCTCCCGCACTGCTGCTGCGCCGCCAGCAGGGTGAACTTGATGTAGTCCTTCATGGCCGCATCCTTGACCAACTGCTCCTGCTTCATCAGATCGGGCACAAGTTGAGCCATATCCTGGGCCACACGCCCCTGTCCCTCCATCGCCTCGAACATTCCGTAGAGCGCCTCGTCGGCACCGCCATAGTTGGGAGCCCTGAGCTGGCAGACCGAAAGCTTCCGGCAGTCGCCAGAGCCCGGAGTCTCCGCAAAGCCCATGCTCCAAGGCGTCGACTTGTTCTGACCCCTTTGGACGTTCCCCTGACGGAGAGTGGACGTGGGTAAGGCGGTTCGGTTGTTGCCCGACACGTCGATCAGGCTCCAGTGCCGTTGGCTCTGCGTCTGACAGACCTTGAACTGCTGCTCGTCCACCTGCAACTGGAGGTTCCCCGAAAGGTCCAGGTACTTGAGATTCCGCGAGGGAACCAGTGCCACCAGATTGACCCGATCCAGGTGGTTGTGCGAGAGATCCAGGACCTTTAATTTGCCAAGCTTGGCCAGTTGCGGGGTGCACAGGAGGAGATTGTTGCAGCAGCGGAGCACCTTCAGCTGGCCAAGAGTGGCCACCTCCTCGGGCAGCTGCTGCAGCATGTTGCCGGACAATACCAGGATCTCCAGATCCTGCCAGTTGCGGATGCAGCTGGCGGGCAGTTGTCCAATGCGATTGTGGGCCAGGTGCAGGACCCTCAGCCTGGCAGCATTGTGCAGTGACTCGAAGATGGTGTCGTTGAGCTGGTTCCCCGACAGGAAGAGGCTCACCAGGGCGGCATGGTTGTTCTGCTCGTAGCGGGGCAAGGTGGCCAGCCTGTTGCAGGAGACATTCAACGTATCCAGCCGGGCATGGGTCACGGCAAAGAAGTTATCCGGCAGAGCCTGCAGCTCGTTGCTTTGCAGCAGGAGACTCTGGACGCTGGCAAAGGCCTCCGGCAACTGCTCCATCTGCTTCAGATCGTTGTAGGCCAGATTCAAGGTGGCCAAGTGGCTGATCCGGTAGTTGCGGAGCAATCCTGTCATGTTGGTCAAACGATTGTGCGAAGCCTCCAGCGAGGACAGGGATAAGCAGGCGCCAATCCAGTTGGGCAGCTCGCTGAAGTTGTTGTGGGAAATGTCAATGCGCTGGAGCTTCAGCGGCACAGGATGCGTGTTTGTGGTGGATATGTTGTGCAGGTCTGGAATTTGTCTGGAAATTAAGTCCAAGGACTTAAAGGACTTAAGGGTAACGCTTACAATTTCGATCAGCCACCAGAGCCTGAAGATTGGTTGCATTGACAATCAGCTCCATCAGCTTGTTGCGGCTACACTTGAGCATCTCCAGCTGCGCCAGCGAGCTGAGGTCCAAGACCTCCATTTCGTTTTCGCACACCTCCAGCTGGGTCAAGTACTGTGCGGGCGAAAAGAGAAAATGGCGAGTGGAGGAAGTGGCAGCAACCGGATGCTGTATCGGAGTGGATCCAACTTACATTGTAGTTTCCAATCAAAATGCTGCCCCCCAGCTGGCTGCCCTTCAGGCTAAGCTTTTGAGGGGATGCCTGGCCGCCGCCGCTGGTAGCCTCCTCCTCCGGCAGCTCGGCGGAGCTGTGGCTGGCACTCAGCTTCAGCTTCGATTTGTATGGATCCGTCATTTTCCTTGCGGTGGCTTTGAGCATTGTTTCGGAAGTCTCTCTGGCTTTTCGTATTTCTTGGCTCTTGTCGAGGCTACAACAACGGCATTGCACAGCACTTGGCTATGCATCAACGAGCACCCAACCACTGACGGATCGCCCCGAAGTTTATATATGTTTTCCTCGGGAAAAACATAGACTGCACTTCCAGTTTCGAAGCCAGATTATATTTCACTTTACTGCAATATTCCTGCAAACACTTTTTGATTGTATTTCTAGGGTCTTTTTTTAGGGAGCAACCCTCGATGTGGCAATGAACATCTGTCCGGATTTGGTAATATATCTACATGTCACTCTCTAGGGATCCAAACTCGCGCGATGCGACCGCTCAACTGAAGACGAACACGATAACTACGCTGGCGATGGCTCTGGGTCGTTACAGCAAGACGGACACGCTTGAGAGCCAGCCCGACGACGATGGTCTTTCTGTTTCTCTTCGTGTTGCCCAAATCCGAGTTGCGTTTAAGACGTGGAAGTACAGTGGTGCCTAACGGAAAGAACAGAAGTGTTTCCCTACTTTAAAATTCAACCAGATATTATTAATTCTAAATTAATAAAAGATAAGGCCCATTTTGCGTGGGCTTCTCTTTACTCTAATTCAGAGATGGGCACTGAGTGCCAAGCTTGGAGCATTGCGGAAGAAGCAAGTAGGAAAGTGTGCCCGACTGTGAGATACCCGGTACCCAAAGTATTGTAGGTGAAATTAAATATCACATGCAATGGAAAAAAGAAAATGTTGACAAATGAAGACAAATGTTGAGCAACACCCCAAAAAAGGCAAATGTTGCCAGGAACACGCATTGGTGCTCTCAACATAGAAAGAAGAATCATACACAGAACCTTTATTGTTTAATAACTTCCATGTTTATCATCCGATTTTACTTAAATTTTCAGGGGACGTCCGCACAAATGTATTTATTTTATTTTTATTTGCATTAAACCCACGGGGACTGGGTATAATCACCCTTTAGGGTATTTGAGAGACACAAAAGCCATCCGCATCGGCTTGTATCTTTTGTTTTTATTAACTGTAGAGCTCGTTGCTTGGCCCCGGCAATATAAAGTTCATTTCACACAGCTCACTGTACCACAAAACTCTCGTAAAACACACCGTGGACTGGGCACTTCAATGGGGGTGCACCATGGCAATCCACTTAGAGAGCGCTACGATCGGTTGCAACAACGGATCTCTGTTTCAATTCGGTTGCCCATCGTGGCGGGTGTAGGTGACGACTCCCCAAAAATGCTGCAAGAGATACATAATTCGTGGAGGGAAAAGAACATGGGAAATAAAGTCAATTGGCAGCGTTTTTTTTTAGCTTTGTGTTTGTTACACGAATTTTAGAAACAATTTGTTTTTCTTTTATTATTTCAATGAAATATAATAATAATTGTTTGTTATGCCTACGCATTTAGCAGCGAAACTCAGAAAAGTGTGTTTATTTCATGTAAACCTTCCGCTTCTGTGTTCCAATTCTCTGTTGCAGTTCCCCTGCCGGCTTTACAAAATTTTTAACAACATCATCTGTACATAAGAAACTAAAAGGGGCAGGAAATCATACACATTTTTTGTGGTCTTTGCTCTGACTCTTTACGGGGTTTATCGCTTCTATAACTTGGCCAGTTCATACATATACAGGGGTCAAGTTGTGAGTACATAAAATAATAATAATAATTAGACAGCGTGCTTAGCATTAATGTACGCCCTATCCACATAGGAGTGTATCATATACGATTGTTTGCATTAAAATAATATTTATATATAGATATATTTATATGTATATATGTATGTATGTAGGTATTCTCATATAAAGTACAAAAAAAACATTGCTAAAATACATGTTTAAACAAGGGAGCAGCAAATAAATAGATGGCGGAGACAACTAGAGCGGGGGGCGAGAAATAAGAAAGTCTGTTGTTTTCTGGAATAAGAATAAGTCTGTTAACTAAGCACATTGTGCTGCTACGCCCTTTTGTTTATACACATAATCAATTTGTTATATTTTTTGCTAAGTATTCCGTATGCTACATGTTTTCGATTTCCTAGCTTGTTACTCCATCCCAGCGCCTTCGTTACGCGTCGCGGCTTACGTAATGAATGGTTCTTTAGCTTAATTCGAATTCGATCGCGGTTATTATTGTAACAAGTTCTGCGTGTGTTTACTGAACTGATTCGGATTAGGATTACGATTCTTTTTGTTTCTTATTGCTCTTTTACATACAACTTAACATTAGAAATATTTAGAGTGTGGCATATGACTAAAATTCGTTACCGACTATGTGTGTGTTGTGTGTCTGGGCTTGGGCTGGTGGCAGGGCGCGTCTGTCTAAATCATTCTTATTTACGGATAAGGGTTGTCAGGACTTAGGCAGCCGCCTGCCTGCCTCGAATCGAATCGAACGCAAATTTTGAGAGGCTGGCTTATGGCTTATGGAACTAAGAGACGTGGCAAAGGCGAGAAATTTGATTTCCGCACACTACACAATCTTAATAAATGGTAATTCGTAATAAGTAGGTAAGGATTATGCATAATCATTAATATTATAGCAGTAATTATATTTCCATATACGTCCGCGAATATATGGACCTCGGTATTATTTCCCCGTACTGGCCACCGTTCCCGCCGTCGTCGCCGCCGCGTTGATTTGCATGCCGCCCATATCCTTGTGGTGGTCACCCGTGGAATTCCCATCCATGCTCGTCTCCGAGTAGTCCAGCTTGTAGCTGGCGCTGCGCGTCACATCCTCCATGGACGCCTCCTGGCACTCCCGACCGCTGTGCGTCTGCGAGCCGCAGTTGTAGCAGGAGATCACCTTCTGGCCGTTGTTTCCGCCCCCGCCCGCTCCCGTTATGGGGCAAACGGTTAACGCACTGTAGGGCGTCGTACTGGGAACCTGTTGCGGCTGCTGCTGCTGCGGCGCTGGAACTGTCTGCACCGAAACCGCGTTCGTGCTGACCACGGTCGGCGTGCTCTGCAGCTGGGGCGGTGTCACCGCTGTCGGAGTGCCACCCGGCTGCACCGGCAGGAAGTGGAAGGCCGGATAGATGAGTTCACCGTTGTGGGGCGGCCCCATTGGATAGCGGAAGCCACCGCGCACTGTTTGGGGTGCACCGTGCGTCTGGAAAATGGCCTGCTGTGGCGGCGGTGGTCCTCGCTGGTGATATGGATAGCTGGCATTGTAGGCTGCGGGCGGTGGTGGTTGAGGCTGCAGAAGGACTGTTGTTGTAGGCGTGCTCACCGGCGACGGACTGATAAGTAATGCCTGCTGCTGCTGCTGCTGTTGCTGCTGCAAGCTGCCGCTGCTGATGGTTTGCGCATCGCTGACAATGCTGGGCGTGCCCGTTGTGTAGATCTGCTGGTAGTTCTTATCCATACCATTGCGTCCGTTTAGCCGCTGCTGCAGGTTCAGCTGCTGCTGCTGCTGCTTATAGCTGAGGTGATGCTGCTTCTGCTGGTAGCTACCCAGGTTGCTGGGCACTACCGTGGTGATCATGCCCATGCCCCCATCCACCGTACTGTGGAGTGGCAGTGATAGTTGCGTGGTTGGCGTCGGCGTTTCCGAGGGCGACAAGTCACCGCAGGATCCATTGGAACTGCCGGACTCACTGCCCGTGGTAGCCGTACTTTTGCCTGAGTTGATGGCCATCATCGATCCGCTGCCGTCGTCGTTCATGTTCATACTCTGCATCATTACGTTCATGTTGTAATTGGTGTTCTGAAAGTGCTGCTGCTGCTGTTGGTGCTGCGGTATGAAGGTGTTCGCCTTGACCCCATGGTGTCTGGGCCGCGGGAAACCGTTGCGTATGAGACTGTGCAGGCTGGTGCCGCTGGAATTGCTGCTGACGCCTTCGCTGATACTCTGGAAAAGGTAATATTAAATTTAACATAATTTTGTTATGTTTCCTTAATTGTTTATTAAAATAATTACATCGTGTTGCGGCTCGCCGCCCACGGAGGAGGGCGGCGGTGTTGTCTCCACCGAAGGACGTCGTGCATTCTTCTGACCCGCCAAACGCTGCGACATACTCCGCATCTGCTGCTGATGTGGCTGCTGCTGCTGCGCCTGCAAGGGAACATTGATGAGGGAGCGGTCCCGCTGCGGACTTGTTGTGCGACTGCTTGACGGTGAGGACTGCTGGCTCAGCATCGGAGAGCTGGCCGGTGGCACTTGATGGTCCACGCTCTGCGGCTGCTGCTGCTGCGGAGCTGGCACTTGGTGGGGCGGCGGTGGAGCGTAGTGACGCAACGTCCACCCCGTGTTCTGGTGACCGACAATGGCACTTGTGTCCGCTGGAATGGTGATGTTCGACTGCATCAGGTGCGGCATGCCCTCGACACTGATCTGGTGCGTGCCGTCAGAGCTGTTTAGGAGCTGCAGATCACAAGAAACAGGTGGTCATTTGACTGCTTTGGTTTTACTATTTATGTGAACTCACCTTGGGAAAGTGCTGGGGATATATCATCGGTATATTCCCCTGCAGCACTTGCACCATCTGCGGGAGCTGCGGATGCGGCGGCGGCTGCTGTGGCGCCTGCATCTGGTGGATCACATGCTGTTGCTGCTGCTGGAGTATCATGTCGTGGGGGGACGGAGGTAGCGGGTGCGCTGGCGCTGGCGGCGTCTGCGACTGCATTGCCTGCATCTGCGCCTGCGGCACAAACCGCTCCGCCACCAACTTGTTCTCCTTGATCTTGGCCAGAATGCCAAAGATCTTCTTCTGCTCGTCCATGGAGAAGACGGGGTGGATGGCCGCCATAGTATAGACCAGCAGCAGCTCGAGCAGCGTGTCCTGGTCGTTGATGCAGCCGAAGTCGCACTCGCCCCAGCACTCCAGAGTGCGGTAGATCTCGCTCACGCAATTGCGGTTGCAGGCACGAATCAGGGCCAGGTAAAGGGCCATCTTGCGCCGGATCTTCCGATCGGTGGGGTCGCCCTTCTGGCAGGTGAGCATGTCCGCTGCGAGCTCGTGCGGATTGTTTGCCCGAAGCTCCATTCCGCGCAGCGTCTCCGAGTCGCACCTGCCCTGCTCCTCCAGGAGCGTGCCCAGGAAGCGCAGCTCGAACGGCAGGCAGGCGGTGAGCAGGGCGTACATCGTTTCGATGCGATTGTAGCTCTCGAGTTTCTCAAACCACAGCAGCACGTCCTGTTTGCAAATCATTTCCAGTTTTCCAGTGTTTCAGCTTGCGATCCCGAATCCGTGTTTGCTCCTGCATCTACTTCGCGTCTCGCTGTGGATCGCCGATTCCCCTCACTCCGTGAGTGTGTGTCTTGTGTATGTGGGTGAGTGTGTGTGAGTGCTCTAGTTACGTGTGGTGGGTGCAAAGGCACAACAACAACCACAACAACGGCGGCAGAATATCGTTAGGTGGCAGCAGCTGCTGCTGCACCACAGCCGCAGTCGACGAGCGCTGGCTGGGATCCGTGCCTGGACACGGGCCAGCTTCCCGGGCACTGCTAATTGGCTTTTCACTGGCCGTCCCTCAGAATCGCTCGCTTTTTCGCCCCGCTTCTGCCGTTACTACTGCTCACAAAGGCTGCCAACAACTACAACTAGTCGCGTATATTTTGCGCGTTAGCGGGAGGAGGCGAAGGCGACGGCGACGTTTGTGTCGGAGCGGGCGGCGGAGGATGGGGGGCTGCACCACATTGGCCAGCACTCGCTACTTTACTACTTTACACTCGCTGATGGGCCGCTGTTATTTGGTAGACTCGCCGCTGCCAAAAATTCTGCAATTTCCGCGATATTCGTCGCACCGCTCGCGCTCCTCGAGGACAGTTGATGCAACGCTCACGCTCGGGGCCTCGCGGGGTTGGGCACTTAATGAGGGCACTTTAGTTATTTAATTTGCATTGTATGCACTTTTTGTCAAATTTTCTATTTCCCTTCCACTTTGGTTCAGTGTGACCGTGGCCGCTGTTTGTGTTGTTTGACCCAATGTTACCATAAAGCGCATGTTCCACAATACCGATTTGCAACAGTAAATTCTCCTGCGAATGGTATTTTCTTCTTTCCCGAAGCTTTCTCAAATGAAGTTTAAAATAAGATTATAAAGATTTTATTCGACGATTATTGCGTTAAATAAAAAACCTTGATGGCGCTTTAATATACTCTTGACAAATTAGAACTATTCCAGTCTACTTCTGCATCGTTGATTTACATAATATTGTGTGACATGCATTATAGCATCAATACAACATCAAATTAATAAATAATTGATTCAAAATTGCTGATAATTCAGTACTTTTATTTATTTTGACGGTATGTCCGCCATATACGCCGGCAGCAATTTATCATGTACAGAGTGTCCAACTTAGCTATTTTCTGGCCAGATCTGGCTATTTTGCATGACACAAAACGGGAAACCACCTACCTATACCTATAGTTATCAGTCAGATCAGAAATCAGTATTCTTACGACGGCGTAATCTATCATGAGCGAACAACCTTGATCACTGATCACTGAACAGTGATGGAACAGTTTTATATTGTTCACCAGAACAACGTGATCACTGATCACTTCCCTTTACAAAACTTAAAGGAGAAAGGAATAATAGCCGAAAAAAAAAAACAACAAAACATTCTAGTAAAGAAAATTGAATTTGAAGTATGCTATATTAAAAAAATATCGATTCTACACGGGCCTGTCACTTATTAGTGCGATTTCTACACGGTTGTACGTTGTTTCTAAATGTTTAATTGGAAATTGTCTACTTTTATACAAACAAAGTATGTCAACTAATAAGCTATCTGCAAAACTCTGTTGCTTCTTTTAAGTTTTTAAAGTTGCATATATGTATATGTATGCATGTACATATGTAATATTGTCCTGTGAATAATAATCTTTTACAAAAGTAATTTTGGTGAAACTGATTTACAACACCTAGAATAAATGTCCGTCAAATTAGCGTCGGAAATGGAACACGGAGGGAGTTTTTATTTTTGAATTATTTTGTAAATAAAGCATTTAATCGATAAAAATAAATTTTCTACATGTTAAGAAATAATAATAATAAATAATCTTTTTATTGGGTTGGGGCAGATTTGGCAACCGCGGGCACCTTAAATATCCATTGGGAAAATCGAGTCCGCACAATTTTTCAAACTGCTCCCATCACATGAGCCGAAATGCACGGTAAACCAGGTTTGGGGGCATTTATTCAAGTATTACCTCAAAAAGTTTCATCGAAATCCTAACGACAGTTTTTTAAAAATCGCTCAAGAGTGGCCAAGCCTATAAAACCCTTCCATACAAAATCAAGCAGCAAAAATTCAATGTCATAAAATTTCTCTCTCAGAGGATAAGCCAATATGCACAGCTTATGGGAATATTGGGAATCGAATTAAGAATATTTGGTAAAAGTTTCATTAGAAACGTATTGACAGATTTTGAGAAAATTGCATTACAGTGGGGCGTTGAAAATAGCTGTTAGGGAAGGCGCGAGCTCCGGAGCTGGAACCAGTCGTAAGTCAGTGGTTAAGCCCGCACTGGAACCACTCTGGATCCGCATTCAAATTATTGGCGGGAACTAGAAAAACTAATTAATAAATTAATTCATTTAATTAATTAAGGTTTAAGATTTGGCATTGTATGTCATTGGAACCATGCGTTAAGGAACCGATAGCTATTTGTCCCTTTCGATATTTAACCATACCGATTTGACTTTCAAAAAATTCTTGCAAGTCTCACAGAGGATGAGCCAAAAAAGGAGATCTTAAACAAAGGAGAATAATGATTATGAATTTCGGTTTAGAGGATTCCATATCGATAAGACGATATATACATACGATTTTCGATATTCGATGTTATATCGATATCGGTTTCCTACTTCAGTGCAACTCTGGGAGGAAAGAGATACGCGCGAAGGGTAAGGATTTATTTAGTTTTGAAAATAAGATCTTTAATTTGTTTATTTTCTCTTAAGATGTATATCAATGTACAAGTACTCGGTGCCAATGGTCGCGGGGGTCGCTGTGATCACAGTGGAAAATTGTAAGGATAGGCAGGCCATATTATATTTCGGTGCAAGAGTGCCGCTCTTGCCTTTACTACAACAACATCGCGGATTCTCCAGTTTCTGGCAGAGATCTGCTACCTTTTGGGAAAAGTCAGAACAGGAAGTGCTGTGAAGAAGCCGACAAGGGCGCGAGGTTTGATCCCAGCCGCAGACAATACAACACCAGTCAAAAGAACTTAAATATAATACGCTGTTCCTAATACTCTGTATATACATATGAAGACCGCTGGTAAAATGATAACAGAGGTTGAAGAGTGCACAAAATGATCTTAGAAGCGCTATCAATGATATTTTTAAATGAGTGTGAAGTGTGTTTTCTCCAAGACGGCTTTAGAGCCGAAGAAACGCAAAGGAAATTTTAGCAGGACATTGATACATATACAAATAGGAAGGTCTGCGGTAAATAGGAAGGTAAATGGTAAGAATTCAAAAGATGTTACAGGTTTAATACTCCACGTCGAGCCCTGATGAAGGTTGTAAAACAGGAACATTATTTTTTCAATTGCTTACATTACTTTAAACCGGCCCTGGACGACATGCCCTTAGCGCATTCAGATGACTTTGACATCTCTTATCTCTGCGTTTGATAACCGCGTCGCCTAATCCCGTTGCGGCTGTCGTGGAGACGCATGAAATACAATCCGTCTGAAGGTAATGATCTATTTCTCAACAGTGTTGTGCTTAGAAATTTCTCTGAGGCACGTTGACTGGACACCAGCTGCGACATGGAAAAGTCAAAACCCGGTGAAGCTGTTCAAGAACGGTCATTGAGTCTTGTAGAGGCACCGCTAATGGCACAAAAAACCGGGCAGGTAACGGATTGTGTTTTTAAGATAAGGATTGACCGAAATTTCATCGATCAACTTCTCACGACTTTCAGGGGGAGCAGCCCCAATGGAGTTGGTTTCTAAGGTTGGCTGCCATTGGATCCTCCCTCGGTGCCGCAGTTCCTGTTGGATACTGCATTGGGGTGATGAATAGTCCCGCCGAGGTGAGTACAGTTTAAGTCTGCCAAGGATACATAAATGATCACAAATCCACTCAGATCATACGCTCCTGGTGTAACGAGACATTAAAATCCCGCTACGATGTCTACTTGGGTGAGTCCGGCTTGGAGCTGCTGTGGTCGGCTGCCGTCTCAATTTTTCTCGTGGGTGGAGCGATTGGTTCAGTGACGGGTGCTACCATGGCCCACAGGTTCGGACGTCGGGGCTGCTTTCATATCTGTGGCATGTTACTAGCTTTGGGAGCCATCTGTTTTTATGCGTGTCGCCTGGGTTCCGTGGAGTTGCTGCTGTTGGGTCGACTGCTGGTTGGACTGGCCGGCGGTCTACTCACCGCTTTCATGCCAATGTGGCACAGCGAGATCGCGGCGCTCTCCCAAAGGAGCACCCTGGCTCCGCTCTGTCCAATGGGCCTAACGCTTGGAGTGGTAGTGGCCCAGATCTGCAGTCTCCGGTCGGTGCTTGGCGGACCCGAGCTTTGGCACCTCGGCTTGTCCGTCTACGGTCTCCTCGTGGTAGTTTGCTACGCACCATTCAGATGGTATCCGGAAAGTCCCAAGTGGCTGTACATCGTGAAGGGGCGCAAGAAGGAGGCCCGTCAAACTCTTCAGCAGCTAAGAGGCTATTCCACTGACAGTGCGGCGCTGCAGGCAGAGCTGAACGACATGGAACTGGAGGCAACTTCCAAGGTGGCTGAGAGTGGATTCGTGGAGGTGCTGCGGAATCCCCACTTGCGGCTACCCCTTATCATAGTGTGCGCGTTTCTGGGCGGTCAGCAGCTGTCGGGCATTAATGCAGTAAATATCGGTAAAATTTCGAGGTTTTTATACGCGACATTTGAACTCTGTCTGTCTTTGCAGATTTTCTTCTACTCCGTTTCAATTTTCCGAAGGGCAGGTCTGTCACCACAGGCGGCCGAATGGGCTAACTTGGGAGCTGGGTCCCTCAACTTAGCCACCTCGATGTTGGGTCCAGTGTTACTGGAACGGGTCAATCGACGGCCCTTGATGATGTTTTCTACATTTTTTTGCGCCGTTTTCCTTTTTGTCCTTGCCATGATGCTCTACTTTATTGTGAGTAGACCTAGGCTGTTTTAAACCCTCAGTATAATTCTTTGATCTTACAGGAGAGCTACAGCTGGTTTGCCATGGGCTGCATTGGATGTATATTCCTGTACATATTTTTCTTCCAGTTCGGCCTAGGACCAATGCCCTTTTTTATCGGTGCAGGTTCGTATTACTATTTACCAGAGCAAGAAGATAACAGTTGACCGTTTCATAGCTAAACAAGCAAGAAAGCCACAGACGAGTTAGCTCGACTGTAAGATACCCGGTACCAAGAGATTTTTACGCTAAGTAATAATAAGAAGAATTCAATGCCATCATGCTGTCCCTTTATCATACGCTTTCTTTGTGAGTATGAGGACATTTTGAAAAAAAAAACTTTCACTTTTATTGTCCGAATGTATCATAACAACGGTCGAGCTACAGCTATGGATGTAGCCTAGTGGTCTGCCTGGAAGGAGTACTCTCCTATGCAAGATCGGAAGGGGATTAATCCTTACAAAATAATTATCTATACATTTTTAATTATTTTATACCCGGTACCCATAGGGTACAAGGGTATTATAAGTTAGCGCCAACCGAGAATGTATGTAACAGGCAGAAGGAGAATTCTCCGACCCTATAAAGTATATATATTCGTGATCAGCGTCACCAGCCGAGTCGATTTAGTCATGACCGTCTGTCCGAGATACCCGGTATCCAAAGCATTGTGGGTGAATTTAATAGCACATGAACATGGAAAAAAGAAAATGTTGACAAATGAAGACAAATGTTGCTAGGAACATGCTGAGCAACACCCAACAAAGACAAATGCTGCGCGCTCTCAACATCTCTCTCTCTCTCTCTCTGTCTCTTAAGAGAAGAAGAAGTATACACAGAAACTTTATTGTTAAATAACTTCTATGTTAAACATCCGATTTTACTCAAGTCCGTCAAATACGTCACCGAATGCATACCAATTTAGTTTATTTATCAACTTTATTGCTAATATCTCCATGTTTATCAACCCATTATACTCAAATTTTCAGAAAACGTCCGCATATATCTCCTTATTTCATATACTTTTATCATAACCGATATTCAAGAGATTATAGCTTGCTTAAGGTGTTTTTATAATTTGCGAGGTAGAAAGTAGGTAGAAAGTAGTCTCTGAGATCTGTTGTTTCATACGTACAGACGGATGGACAGCCGGACAGATGGACATGCCTAAATCGACTCCGCTGCTGATGCTGATATACATATACATATAATTTATGGGATCGAAGATGCGTCCTTCTGCCTGTTACCTTGGACCCTATTGGTTCCGTAAATAAGACTTACTTTGTAACAAGCAAAAAATTGTCACCTGTTATTTGCGAGCTCTTTTATTTACTGATCGCATGCCTACTGACGACTCTTTCCATTTCATTTAAACCAGAACTATTCGAGCTCGGTCCCCGCCCTATCGCAATGTCTATAGGAAGCGTTGTTTACTGGACGTGTAACTTTATTATTGGAATGGCATTTCCCATCTTGCAAAAGGCTTGGGGCGGTTTAGTGTTTCTACCGTTCTCTCTTACCTGTTGGCTGTTGTTCGGCCTAACAAAACGGTATTTGCCGGAAACACGTGGTCGAGATCCAAGTGAGGTGGCTCCGCTCGTCGCCGCTGGCTTTAAGTCAAAGGTGCTGAACAGCAGTCAGATGGTGTGCCAATCCTAGAATATGTTCAATAAAATATCGTCGGTCAGACCCGGAAATCTGTTTGTTTTGTGGATGATATGCCTCGGTCGTTGGTCAACTACGAATGGGCAAATGGTTCTACCAAACCAATTAGGCCCTGTTTACACCGGGGCGCAACAACTCAAGCGAAAGCAATTCTGCGAATTTATTTTCCCATAGGGAAAACATTATTTTGTGAAGACTGCAGTTATTATTATAAGGAATATATGAATATATGAAACACGTCCATACTAAATTTTCCGAGCACCGAAGGCTATAACAACTACAAGGTAAGAAAAGGGGCGTTGACGACACAGCACTCTCTTCCCGACCGTCGATACCTATTCATCGAATATCGATGCCGATATGCAACCCTCGCAACACAGACTGGGAGAAATTCGAAAGTACAGTCTTAAGTTGAATCCAGGAGAAAAACTTGACAAGAAAATCGAAGACCTCATAAATATCGACAACATCGCATATAAGGATCAATGTGAAATCACGTACTCCCAGAAGACATACCCACTATGGACTGTGGGCAGCCATGGATTAATCTTGGAGTTAATACTGCGAGTCCCACGTAGGGCTTACGGGGGATTGCGGAGGTTCACATTGGTAACGTTTTGCTTACAGGTACCGAAAGCTAAAAAAAAATCAATGATCCGAAAAGAACGTGTAACGACACTATTACACGTTCGAAAGAACGTGTAACGACACTATACACTGTTCGACCCTATATTGGCTGTGTTCTATCGTAAAACTGACGTCTAACCTTAAAAATCCTCTGTGCTGGGAAATATAATGGTTGGTGTGTTTCCTTTGTTTATTATTGTTAAGTTACGACAGATAATGTAATCGAAAAGAGACTTTCTTCTATTAATGTTCAAACATGAACACGTTTATATATAAATATATATTTATCTTTAACAAATCAATGCAGCTGTACGCTGCTTAGCGCATGTGCGCATGACCCTTAACATAGCTGCAGGTTGAGCGTAACACAAATAATGTAAACTGAACCCCTGCGTGGGATCTCAGTATATCTTTAGATATAGCGGCCAAACGGGCCTAACACAAAACACTTGACAATATGTACATGTAATTTGAGTCCCTGCGTGGGATCCACGATTTCTGTATTCACCCCTATCGCACTCAAAAATGTATCCCTGGCTAATGGATAAACAGACCACTCCGTTGGTCCAGCGATAAGTCTAGAATAAGATTTGATGTTAGCTACCTAAGCTAGGATCTATATAAATCGGAGACCGCTCCTAATAAAATCAGTTTCATTTGCGTGATCAGATTGCCCCTTTGGCAACCAGATGCGGGCCCTGGGTTTTCTCGGTATCTACCTGGCGTGGACTAGCCTTATCTTAAGGCAATCTGCCAAGAGCTCCTCGATTACGCGGTGCTCTCAGACCATGTACGAAGATTCGATGTGGGGCACAACTGGGCCACACCTATGTGAGGATTAATTTGGGGAGTGCTACTGCTAGCTCTCCCCTCGGGTCTTGATGGAGCAGGGATAACCTGACTTGGCGCTCAAGCTCAGGGATGTCCGAAGTTGCTTGAGATACTGAGCCCTGACTGGACTCAGCAGCTCCTCCTTGTCCATATCCGATAGTTTGTGGGGATTCTCCTCCCCCGTAAAATGCGAAGCTCGGTGTTGGGTATTCGTTTAATATTCATAGACGCCCACTTTTCTCGACGAGGCAAGCGCAGTGGGCAGGAGGGGTTGTGGGGCATAAAATCATCATTTTAACAAAAAACAATTGACCACCTCTTAAAACTTAATGTTTTCGGCTGTCCGCCTCTTAAAAATAAATATTTTAACAAAAAACAATCGGATTAAACTCTAAACCGAAATTTATAATCATTTTTCCCCTCTGTTTAAGATACCACGCATGTTGGCTCATCCTTTCTTTTACTTTAATTAATTAAATTCATTAATTTATTAATTAGTTTTTCTAGTTCCCGCCAATACTTTGACTGCGGAACTAGAGTGTTTCCAGTGCGGGCTTAACGACTGACTTACGACTGGTTCCTGCTCCGGAGCTCGCGCCTTCCCTAACAGCTATTTTCAACGCCCCACTGTAATGCGATTTTCTCAAAATCTGTCAACACGTTTTAAATGAAACTATTCTTAATTTAATCCCCAATATGCCTATAAGCCGTGCATATTGGCTCATCCGCTGAGAGAAAAGTTTTATGACATTGAATTTTTGCTGCTTGATTTTGTATGGAAGGGTTCTATAGACTTGGCCACTCTTGAGCGATTTCTCAAAAACTGTCGTTGGGATTTCGATGAAACTTTTTGGGGTAATACTTGAATGAATGCCCCCAAACCTTGCGGCTCATCCTCTGTGAGGGGAGCAGTTTGAAAAAAGGTGGGGACTCGATTTTTCCAACGGATATTTAAGGTGCCCGCGGTTGCCAAATTTGCCCCAACCCAAAAAAAATAAAGGTAGTGAATTTATTTCTTAACATGTAGGAACTTTATTTTGTTCGATTAAATGTTTTATTATCCAGGTTTGGGACTCTGTGAGAAGCTGCGTAGATTTTTTGTAAATACAGTTTAATTTTTGGCGCCAAAATGGGAACATTTACGAGGGACTGGCAAAAGTTCCGCAAGGGCTGAAAAACGACAAGTTCAGGGACGAAAACTGAGTCTTTTAGTATCCCTGGTAGTTCCTTCGTTAAGTCAGAAATACAAATAATGAGTTACATAGCAATGAGCTTTTTGCAGTTGTGAGTTGGCGGGAATTTAAAGACCTGTGACTTAATTTTAAGATTTCCTTCTATAAGTGGTGGTCAGGAGGCTGTAAGTTCAGATACCATGTAGTGGCTCACTCCTGTAACTACTGTCTGGTGATGGCGCAGCTATATATCGACAACCAGTTGTTCAAAATAAAAATAAAGAAAAAGAAATCAGTAACGTTGGAAAATATAAGACATTTTAAGACGTTAAGACCATAAATTATGTAACTGAACCTTATGTAAAAGCTAAGAATGCGGCATCGAGTAGATGAGCTTGTTCCAGAAGTTCGGGTTGTTCCTTTCCAGATAAGTGTTTAGTACCATGTAGGTCCTCAGCTCGCTGTCCAGGTCGTCAAAGTTCTCCACTTCCGGATAGAGGACGACAATAAGGCGCTTGCAGCGATCCTTTGAGGTTGCGTGCAGAGCCAGGCGGAACTCAAGGCGACCCCAGGTGGACTTGAGGAAGTTGTTCGTCATCAGGATGATGATGCGACGCGAGTCCTTGACCGACTGGCTAATGCACTCGGGAATGGACTCGCCCACCAGCCAATCGCGCAGGTAGAAGCACAGCCGAAACTTGTGCTTGCCCTTCTCCAGTCGCTCCACAAACTCCTCGACGAGCTCCTCGTCTTTGTGGGTGAAGGCCAAGAACGCGTCGTACCTCTTGTCCTGGTCCAGATCCCTCCGCGCTGCCAGACTAAGGCATATTTCGTGCTCGTAGAACCATATCAGGATGGGCTGGCGGAAGCAAATGAAGACGTTGATCGACGAGGCCACAACGAGCAAGGAGGCGACGAGGGACGCATAGTAGATGAAGGCGGAGGGACATATGTCGCTCTCCTCGACCTCGATCAGGGGTTGCCCGGAGTCGGCACAGTCAACGGAGGATGTGTCCCCAATGTTCTTAGCTTGGCCCTTCACAAATTCCAGGAAATCTATCTGCTCACAGCTGCAAGTCCAGGGATTTCCGGAGAGGAAAAGGTTCAGCTGCGCGGAGATCATTCTCTTCTCGAAAAATTCCCTAATGCCAACGCTTAGTACTGAGATTCCGTTGTCCCGTATGTCCAGATAGGTGAGGTTTCCCGGCAGCTCCGTGATATTTTTCAGCTCATTGTGGGCCAAATGGAGACGTGACACACTGAAGAAGCCTGGCAGGGAGATGGGGGGTAATTCCTGGAGAGAGTTTCCCTCAAAGTAAAGAGTTGTCTGGGCATCTTTCAGTGTAGGTAACGGTGGTATTTGCCGCAGGCCCTTGCGGCTACAGTCGATGATGAAGGACTGATCCTTAGAGTTTGCAGAGTCCAGACAGCAGATGCAGGCATCAGGACACTTTCCGCTCAATGCACCACTGCGGTTCAGGGCCGCCACATATTCCCCAGGTTCTTTAGCCCGGAGAAATGATAGGAAGGACTTTGCCGTGCAATCGCATTCCCAGGGGTTACCAGATAGCTCTACCTCCAGTATGTCCTCGTGATACCTCATGAAGTCCACAAAGACATCATCGAGAGTCTTTAGGGAATTGTTTCGCAGATCCATGTAGGTGACGTTCTCGGGGATCAGGTGATGTGGGAATTCAGTTAGGCCATTATTCGAAATATGCAACTTCTGAATCGAAGCAAGTCCCGGCATATTGGGGAAAGGTGGTTCGCTTAGCCTCGCGATCTCGTTTCCATCTAGCAATATTGTCGTGTCGTACGGAATAAAGTTGGGCAGGATGGGATAAAAGTCAAGGTACATATACCTGCAACCAATAATGAATTGTCCAGATTCACGCTCCAGGCAACACCAGCATCTGTACGGACACGGGGCGTTGAGGTGGCGAAGAATAATGGGTTCGTATTCGCCTGAATACAGATAAATACCCCTGTGCAATTCTTCCAATGTCTTAAGGTTTAAGTACATACTCGCATTGCCAAGGGAGGTCAATAAGGAATCTTCATCTGCTTCATAGTACAAATTGTCAGAGCTAAGATAAAATAGGTCTTTTTTTAGAATCACTCCCTTTGATACAGTCAGCATTTGCATAATAGAATGCAATTGCTCCGCTTTGATGAGTATAGATTTCTGTACGAGATTCGGTTCGCCGCAGTAGAAAGTCCATTGGTTGCCAGACTGCCAGAAAAGGTTTAGATTTTCGATGAACTCAACAACCTCAGGGTCCAAGGTGCTTATCTGATTGTAGCTTATGTCCAGTTCCTCGAGATCAGTGGGCAGTTGACTGATGCTAAGGCTACTCAGTTCGTTATGCGACACGTTCAGCTTCTTCACATTATTATAGCCTGCCAGGGAATTTTCTGGCAATTGGGTTAGAAAGGTTCCTTGAAGGAACAGTGCGGTCTTTCCCGCAATAGGAACTGGCAAGGGTGGGACTCGATATAAGTACCGCTGTGAGCAATCGATTTCGAATTCAGGCGGTTTCAGACTTCGAAAATATTGACAACTGCACCTGGAAGGGCATGGAATGGCGTTGGTGCCGAATTGAAATTTACAAGTCCACTCGCCTGTGCCACATATAAAGGCGGTCAGGTTCCTAAACGGTATTTATCTATCGACTTCAATAGTTTCTAGCCTGGAGAATCGGCCAAAGTATCGCATATCCACACTATCCGCAATCTTTATTGTGATTTGTTTTAATGTTTGTCGAAGAACCTTTGACCTGAAAGAAGGTCAGTTATGCTTGATAATATCTGTTACTATTTCCTATTATACTCACTCTGAAAACGATAGATCTTTTAGGGTAACGTAGTTCAGAATTAACCGTTCCAAACTGGATGTTTCATCCAACGCTTTCGCGTTGAGATTTTCCACGTTTAAGCCAGCAAACGATAAGACCGTCAGCTGCGTTTTACCTTCAAATGTGAGATCACCTATCTGAACAGTCAATTGTTTCGATGGAACCGGGGAAACAAATACAATTTCCTTCAGGTTGTTCTCACTCGCCCGTATGTAATCACTTGTCGCCTTGGAATTCACTGAACTCTCAGATAAGTAGCGCAAAGTCAACTTTTTGGCGTCACGCTCTTCTATTTTCAAAGAAGGAGATTCCACATCGAAGTCGGTAATACCCTTTACACCAAGTTTTTGGAGATAAAACTTGCCAGGACGAAATCTGACATCGTCAGCGCTGGGGATTCCGGACACATCAACTCGAACTAGCTGGAAATCGGTTTCGTTTGAGAGTTCATAGATATTCGACTGCTGGAAAATAGGATTTGTCCAGGTGAATTTCCCAAGTAGGAAAACCAACTTTATAGTATAGTCATCGGTGGTTAAAATATTATTCGACACTGAACACGTTCTGTTTTTATAGGCTCCACAATAAATTTCACAGTAATCCTCCCTGATCGTTTGGGAAGATACATATGCATTTTTGGTGAGAGCAAGGAAACTAATAAATAGTATTTTTTCCGACACTACAAGCTCCATTCTCGGTCGCGCTTCGATGTGAACTTACTGAAGCAATGTCAAGCGAGCTAATGCTGAGAGCAGAGCGATAAAATTTAATAACATCCGCATTGGCTCCCAAGGGATTCATAAAAATAGGCACCTAATCACCTAGAAGAACAATATTATTTTTATACCCGGTACCCATAGGGTACAAGGGTATTATAAGTTAGTGCCAACAGAGAATGTATGTAACAGGCAAAGGGAGAAATCTCCGACCCTATAAAGTATATATATTCTTGATCAGCGTCACCAGCCGAGTCGATCTAGCCATGTCCGTCTGTCCGTCTGTCTGTCCGTGTGAAACAACAGATCTCGGAGACTATAAAAGCTATAGCCACCAAATTTGGTGACAGCATTGGAATCTGTTGCACGCAGATCAAGTTTGGTTTAAAATTTGTCCACGCCCACTTCCGCCCCCAAAAATCATAAAAAACGTTATGTCGTGATTTTCAGCTTGAAGTAAATAGATAGACTTAATAAGAAGGCAATCGCGGACGTGTTCTAAAAATTTGAGTAAAATTGGATTATAAACATTGAAGTTATTAAACAATAAAGTTTCTGTGTATACTCTTCTTGAGAAAGAAAGAGAGAAAAACAGAGATTTTAAGAGCGCACGTTCGTGTTGCTCAACATGTTCCCAGCAACATTTTTCTTTGTTGGGTGTTGGTCAACATGTTACTAGCAACATTTGTATCTTTTGAGTGTTGCTCAACATGTTTCTAGCAACATTTTTCTTCATTTGTCAACATTTTATTTTTTCCATGTTCATGTGCTATTAAATTTCACCCACAATGCTTTAGTTACCGGGTATCTCGCAGTCGATCACACTCAACAGTAGCTTTCCCACTTGTTTACTTTAAATCATACTCGTATTCCTACGGGAGTACCCATAATTATGATTTGGGGAAAAACCTCAACCGGACATACATATTATATGTAGAGTCAGTAAATGAATATTAATTTAGCTCAAATTAAAGAAACATGTGGTAAAAGTCAGAGCAATGTGAAGATTCAATGTTTGGCTCAACTAACACTTATCAACTCATGTAATTTTAAAGTTTCTCTAAAGCTATTTGTGTTATAAATCCCACTTATTCATATAAGTGGCTGAACTCTAATTTCACAAAACTCTTGATTATATTCATGTCTAGTTTTTTTATAGCCACCTTTATTTGCAGTCCCATTCATAGAGGACTTTCCTTTGGCCAGCTTGAAGTTGGCGCACAATTTTCCTCGCATCCAGGCCAATTCTCATGGCCCGAAATCACTTCGGTGCCCCTCACCTAGGCTGTCAGAAGAGCTCCTCCGATGGCCACATGCCGTGGCAATTGATGTCAAATTTATAACGACAAATACTCGAAAAGTTTGCCACGTAGCCGTAGCCCAAACACACACACTCGTCCGCCGCAGTGGCCAGACATGCTCCCTCTTCGCAACACCCGTCGTGGTTTCCATGGTATGTAACCCCTTCAGCATCCCCCGTGCCCCCATGCCCTGGTTGTTCACATTTCGAGCATCATTATTGCTTTTTGATTTTTCGGTGTGAATTTGTTGAGCAGCAGACTGTGCGATTTTGGGTTGCCCGAGATGAATTATGGCCGGCAGATCCAGCTCTTGGCTGGAACCGTGCCCAGGACACACACGCCGGCAGCTGGGAGTCCTTCTCGGCGGAGAGAACATATTAATGCAATTTTATTTAAATTATGCTACATTTATGCCTCTTGCTCGCTTTGATATATTTGTTTTTTATTCGCCGCCAAAGAGCGCAGAGAGAGCGGGGAAACAGCAATCGGAACTGGCCTCCTTATTGTCCTTTTGGTGCATTTCATATTGTCTGCAAAGTTTTCTGCCTCCGTTCTTCGACATTTATTTATGGCCATCAAACAGTTTATGCCAGCTGATAATTTTAAATGTTAATTAGACTCCTCGCCTGGCCGGCAGCCCGGCGCAATTATTAAAGATTTAATTGCTGGCAAATAAATTTGTTTCTGTTTCTGTTTCTGTTTCGCAGGAAGGATGAATTAAATACAAATTGATATATTAATATTAATAATTAAATTGCAGTAATGCGTAATCAATTGTCAATGAGTTGCAATTATGCAGAGCAGGTTTGTTGGGATGAGCTGAAGAGTTGGGAGCTCAGATTCAAATATTTTGATATTAAAGAGAAAAAACCACACCTTAATATTCTTCGGTGCTGTGTTATTTTAATCCTATTAAAAATTTTAATTTAAATTGTGCTTTGAACAGAAAATAATAAACATGAAACGGGTTTTATTATGTTTGTTTTTAAACAAAAGTAAACCGAACAAATTAAATTGTTTTAAAAATATATTTATATCCATTTTCCGAAAGGAAAACACTTTCCTGCATCTGCTTTTAAACAATTGTTGTTATTGTTGATGTTAGACAAAGTTAAAAGAGTAAATATATTATAGAAAAGATCAATTATGCAAAACTGGAAACGAAAACATTTTTGTACAATACTTTAGGCCACCTCAAATTAGGAAGTATGAAGAACGCTTCTCCACTTTTGAGTCTCGACAAATTTGGCAGCCAAACGAGCATTAATTATTCGCTTGAATAACTCTGACAGGACTTGCTCAAATTGCAGACAACTTCCGTGCGATTCCGAGGCCATTAGGTGGCAGACTGAGGCAGAAGAATGCCTCAGGTATATCGAGATTGCTTAATTTTATTCGCACTCGCATTGAAAATCACTCCGAATTGTTTGCCGACATTCTTTTGGGATGAGCTGAGCTCGGGCCCAGAGCAGGGGAGAGCGGAACGGGGGAACTTTGCAATTATGGCCAAGGAATAGAATTCCCGTCGAGCCGTCAAAACCGGAAATGGCAAAGTGGCAAAGCGCAAAGCGGAAATGGCAGGCACAACACAACGCAGCGCAACAGAAAAATGCAAATTTCTCGAAAAGGAAATTATAAAAATATTTGTCGGGGCGCCACAGCTCCGTTTCGCTCTCCGTCCTTCCTCTCCTGCTCTTACCTCGCTCGAAAATAGCAAAAGAATTTTTGCACGTGGATCGTCCTTGTTATTGCAAGGGACTGTCTGAAGTCCACTCGAAGCGAAGGTCCCACAACTCAAGTGCTCCGTCGTCTGGGGCAAGTTTTTATATTATTTTATTCAGTTTTTTTTTTTTTGCCCGCCACTATATAACAAATAACAAGTAGCTGGATATATATATATATATATATATACACATGCAGCCCAGATATAAATGGCTGCTGTGTGGGGAAGTAAATTTATGCACTGGCAAGTGAAAGGTGGAGTTCATATTTTAGCCATCGCCAGCCAGCCAGCCAGCCAGCCAGCCAGCGAGCGAGCGATTTCAACTTTAATTATTTTTACAGGTGCAATTTATTTACATGAATTTCAATCTCCGCACCGGGGTATAAATTACCATAAACATCTCCTATATGGATACATGTGGATATATGGGCTCTACAATTTTTTTTTGCTTTTTTGCTTGGGCTTTTTCCATGATGAATATTTAATGCAGGGGAGCGAGGAGGGAGCCGGGAGAGAGCTACTCGAAATGTCAGAAACAGCGAAACAGCAAAACGAGCATTACAAACAAAGGCTTGTTCCAGACTTATTTTCCGAGGCTTTTTCGGAAATCATAAATGCACCAACACAGACACGCTGGGCTGGGCCCGTTTCAGTGAGTGTGTGCCCCTGTGTGTGTGCTAGTGAGTGTGCGGATGCACAGGTGAAAAGTCAGAGAAAGTCAAATTAATTCCACTTAATTTGTTTTAACCACAAAAGCCAGAGTATCGAATGCCAAATGGCTGTCAATTCGTTGGGAGCTGCTGTGCTATTTTGGCACAGACAGGAACCGGAGTATTAACCGGCTTTGGTAGGGCATAATGAGAAATTCCGCTATAATTTATATCTACATATATAACATTTTTGCATTTAAATTTAGCCTAAAAACTACAATGATCATGCAGAGCCCATTTAATTATAATTAAATTGTTTTGCATTCAATAACTAACTTTTAAATGCCATTTGCATTCTGTAACATTACAGTTTCACTCCTTTTAACATTTTATGTTCGTTTACAGATGTAGATATTCATGTTTTCCTTTGTAAAATTCTCTTAAGAGCTTGCTGTAAATCACTTTACATATTCAACTAACAGTTCTCTTAGCTGCTATGAGCTCCCCACTTTCACTGTTAAGGCATAACAGTCACGAAACAACATAACATTGCCAATATAACGTACATAAACATAACATTTACCTTGACTAAAATGCGGAAAATATCCTGAAAGCTATCTCCAAATAACGGTAAATTACCCCTGAAAAAAAGCATACAATAGCGTAAACTTTCAAGCTCTGTGGGTTAGCTTTCGCTATTTTAATAAAGCTTACACCACCAGCAACCCCAACATAAGCTACCCGCATTTTTTGGAATTTAGAAACCTCGCTTCTTGGCTCCGATTGGCCGAAGTAACCTTATAAAAGGCAAGGCCATGTCCAATTAAAGTTCAGTTTGGCTTTGGGCCCCTTCAAAGGATGCTGCCTCGAGGATGTGCCGGACTCTGGTTTCTCTCCTGCCCTTGGACGCCAGTGAAGGGTAAAATCAAATTGACTTCGATTAAGAATGCTATTTGCAATAAAATATTTAATTCTGTTAAAGTGTGCTTTATTGGAGGGTGGAGAATATTAAAGGGAAAGAGTTAATTAAGAGTATAATCATAATTTAAACATAAGTAAATTTTATTGTCAGTGGGTTTTTATGCATATAGCAAACACTTACTGTCCGAGCGAGAAGTTCCATCTCATAGAAATGTATTTATTACATTAATATTATTAATTTTTTTTTCTTTTTTTTTATCCTTTGCAGGGTATTATAATATTGACCAGCAGCCTGCAAGCAGTGACGTAAAAAATTTCTCTATATATATATATATATAAAATATATATTATTAATCATTATAGCTTCTTATTATATTGCTTAGGCGTAGCAATAATTTTGTTGCAGTTATAACTAAAGTATGTAGATTTGGAGCGGCCGGAATCTACTATTTTGTATAGCGCCGACACTTTAGAGATTTTTTTTGTGTAATACAGGGCTGTGTCAACATTTGTGGTCTTCATCATATTCTATATCCTATACATCGCATGGAAACGATAGTAGCATATCTTATTTCTTTTTGAAGATTATTGCTTAAGTTGCGAACTGTAGTCGCTTTGAGAGAGCTTTGGTGTTCCGAGAGCGCGTGATGCCAATCTAAGTCTAGCACTTTAGGTATTAAAATACTTAATTTATCCAATATCTAATGCATGCACATTTACTTTACCTGCTTATTTTGTCTGCGATGCGTAATAATATAAATTAATGATAAGTAATAAAAAAAAAAAAAACTTTTTTAATGACAAAGCTTATATACCCTTGTAATAATAATACAAATAAAATTAAAGGTCCATATACCAATTTATAGTCCGACTATATCATTTAACAGCCTTGGGACCGTTCGGCACAAATTAGCCGATTTTTGCATAATATCGGACTAAGACCCAGTTTCTGCCCTCGCTGTCAATGTGCCTGACAGCTATCTGTCCGGAAAAGAAAATCACCAGATATACTTATCGTAAAGCAAATCGGTTTTCTGCCCTCCTAAAATGTTTGAAAACGTGAAAGAATAAGTGAAGCACCGGATTGTGCTGTAAGGCGAAAACACACGGTTGCTTTTGTAATCGGAACCACTCAAAAGTGCAGTAAATCTTGTCTTCTTCTTCAATTGGCTATCGGAAATCAGATTTTCTTTTGCGGGCCGGAAAAGATTTTACAGGGAGTCTGGGTCCCGAACGAAGTTTATATACCCTTGCTAGTAATACAAATAAAATTAAAGGCCCATATACTAAGTTATAGTCCGACTATAAATTTACACGATAGAGAATCAAATTTTTCTAGCCGGAACTTCATCTTGCCTTGATCTGGTCGAAGTTGGCTTTCTTTCTTGTGTTATATATTTTGACATATTGCAAATATTGCATAATAAAGCGTTTTGAGCCTTTGTTTTAATTTTTAGATTAAACCATTTTGGCAGTCGGCTTATCGTGCATCAAAAAATATGCCTTTCCCATAGCTATACATTATTATATTACATAACTAACTGATTTGTAAGAACACAATTCAAATCAAAATACATTTCAAAAACACTTCAAAAAAAAATAATAATTTTATATTAATATAAATATAATATATTTATTTCGATAAAGATAAGGAAAAGTGCTTAAAATTATCTTTAATTGACGATACAAGCAACGCACAAATCAAATTATTGCTTTAAGCGTGTTAACCCAATTTCAAAGCTAATAATTTTATAGACAATGGCACTGGCCAGTTGGTTAGCTTTCATTGCTCCCAGAGCATCCGACACGACTTGCGGCAATCATTTATTCCCCCCCCCCTTATTACGCCTTCTAAGTAATGTCTTGGGGGGTCCCCCTCAACTGACTCGCGACTCGCAAAAACTCCAATTACGACCTAATTAACAGCGCCTAATTACACCCGGCCACGCCCACTGCCCGCCCCGAAGGACCCACCCCATAACCTTAAACGCATTTCTCAGTTGCAGTTCGCCAGAGTCATGTGAAAATTAAATGCTACGCGAATTTTCCCTCCTTTTTTATCCTCGCCCAATTTGGCAAAGTCGAGGATGGGGTAGCTCCTCGAGGTTGGAAACAATTTATTGGAAATGCAATTGAAAATGCAGCAGGCGTGTCGAGGTCGATTTAGAAAAATGCCAGCCATCGAAATGCTTTGAACTTGCGGCAATAAATTTCTCGTTTCTGCCAGGCCATAAAATCAGCCAAAAAACGAATAAAAATCCTAATGAAGAGCCAGGGCTCGGGCCAGAGCCTACAAATTGTATTAAAACTTGTACGCTCCTCGGCACTTTCCCTGTGTGGCAGTGGCTGTGGCTTCATATTCATTGGGAAATCACTCACGTAGCTTTCCATTCCGAGAGATAGTTGTGCCAAAGAGCCGGAAAAGTTGACTACATCTGAACTTTAACCTCGTTTGATACGCCTGTCCGGGGAGAACATTAAACTATCCCACAACTAAGTGGACTAATTCCTGTTTTCAACTTATTTACTCTTTTCCATTTCCATCTCGGAAATCCATCTAGTCGCCACCCAGGACAGGACTCGTACTGGGCACTGGGCCCTGGGCCGGCCAACAAGCCGTTTAACGCCCACTCGGCAGCTGAGTGTTCCCGGTCCTTGGGAAGCCCCGAGCATATGCTACAAATAATTTGTTATTCAATACGAAACACGAAAAAGTACACAAAGCGGCAAACGAGCTTCAACAATTCAACACACACTGGACATTTAGTAAATTGGCTAACAACTTTTTCTTCGCCTCCCCTTACCCCGTCTTCGACTCCGTCGCCGTTTTTATTGTTGTTGTGGTTGTAGTTACGTGATTTTTCGGTGAGCCTTTGTGTGTGTGCAAAGCTTGGACAACATGTTGTCCTGTGTCCCCTGTCCTGTGCCATATGCTTGACCACAGGCTAAGATAACAACAGCTCCGCCCAAAACAAGAAAAAGGATCCGAGGGACAGATGTCACGAAGGATTTTCAGACTGGATGAAGATGGAAGAAGGCAAGGGGCTTAGTTGGCCAAAAAGGGTCCATCGCGGCCAATTAATAGGGATAAATTTAAGGCCTATCGGATATATGATTTATAATATCTTAATATTTAATCATAGAAATTAAGGAGACAAATTTTAAGAGAGTGCCTATCATATATATATTTATTGCCATTAACTAATTTTTAGCATGATAATCTCATGCCTTAGTCTACTTTATCAAGTTCATTGACTGTGATTGGCTTTCCGATAATTGTTATTATATTACTTAATCTTATTTCCGATTTGTTTTGTGTTTTTTCATATTTTTAGGTAAATCTTCCACCAAAAATAAGCCTTCGTTTTTTATAGACAACAAATAAATCCAGGGACTGTAATTTTTATGAGTTTTTTATAATAAAAATCAGAAAATTATAATTATTTCGTGAGTTTTATTTTTGATCAAAAAATAAATATTATTCTATGATTACTAAAGCAAATCTTATGAAATAATGATTATTTTGTAATCAAAAACAAAACTCAAAGAAAAACTATTATTTTTTTATTTTTATAATTTAGCTTAAAAATAAAACTCAAGTTCTAGTATTGACTTTATCATTGAGAATAGGTATAAAAATCATGTAAATTCTTAGATTGTGGAAGAGAATAATTAGATAACAAATATAATAAACAAATATAACATATATAACAACAAGATGAGTAATGATAATATTGGTCGTTGGTAACTGTCTTTTTATTTACCAAATATCAAATATTTGGCAAGACAAAACTAAATACCAGACATTGTGATTGAATAAAATATTTGCCTTATCAAACACTTTTCCAACTTAGTGGCCATCAACTGGCTCTCATCAAGTCAGATTTGAGACATGTCCTGCTGGGTTTTCTTGGCCGTATAGCGCCACTTAGGGTTATGGCTCCTGTTTATTCTCCGCACTGCCATCGACCAGATTGTTTCCTTAGTGTTCTCCTGGTTCTACTCCAAGTCCTGCTTTTGTTTACGCTATGGCCACTTGAGCTGCTTTTATTTTATTGAAGATTTGTATCAAAATGTCAACAGGAGCGCATGTCAACGACAACAAGAACAACATGGGGACAACATCGACAAGGAGAGCTGAGGAACCGAGCTGAGAATGCAGAAGTTGCTCTTTTGATGTGGGTTGTGTGTCTCAAGTCCTTTTCCCCCGCTCCCCCATCCCATTTTTGTGTGTGTTTTCCTAGCATTTCAGCAAATAAAATGTTTGCTTAAAAAATTGCAGACATGCATTGCCAGTTGCCCTGTCTCCTCCTTGTACTTTTTTTTTTCTTAAGTTGAAAATGTTGAAATGCTCATTTCAAGCAAGTTTGCCATTCTCCGTTTTCTGGGAATTTTTCGGGAAGTCAGGAATTTACTGCAGTCACGACTTCAGCCTGACACAAATACATTTAAAAATGTGCTAACATATGTACGCTGCCATCCCGGAGCTCACATATTTCTTCTCCATCCGCCGCGTTGACAGGAGCCCCTCCAGAACGCCCTCCTTATCTCGCATCCTTAAGGAGTGGAATGTAACGACAGTTGGCAGTTAAGTTCGGATAATGCAAGGACCCAGCCAGGCTGGTCTGGGGGAGCAGCTGGGCTAATCCGAGAGTGCGTGAAGATAATCTCCTAAGCCATGTACAACTCTGATTTCAGTTGAAAGTGACTTTCGGGGTAAGTAAGTCCAGCCAAGTCAATGGTAATACCAAAACATTTACTCTGGAGCCGAACTTAACTCTTTCGAGGTCTATCAGTAAGGTCTTAAGTCATAAAAGCTGGGAGAAAAAGTAGACATTCAGCTGCAGTTAATCAAATTTCTTCTGGAAACAAAGACAAACCGACAGCGAAGGTCCGCCAGACATGTGAGCTGTGAAATATTTAATATACTTCTTCCTTGTTCTCCGGTTCTCCGGTTCTCCGATTCCCCGTACCAGACCCATCAACATCAAATCATCACAAGCACAAATTCAATTACTCAACACTGGGGCAACATTTGTGGGGCTGCCAAAGGATCCTAGGGGGAGGAGCGTGGCGTGTGAGTGACATTAATGCGATTCCGGCGACTGTCAATCATATTAGTATTTCCAAAGCAATTGCCAAAATAATGTTCGACTCTTGTTTTTTCTGGCACTTTATTTTTATTTACTCGCTCTTTGAAGAGCGACCCAGCGGTCTGAATTTGCAATTTAATCGATTGCCTCTAAAAATCTACAAATAAATTGGCCTGACTATTTGTGTTTGGCCTGTAAAGTTCTGAGAAGGAAAATTCACAGGAATTGCGACATTTTTTTCTATAAATAGAAGGCAATATTTTTCAAAAACAACCATTAATTTTAAATAGAAATTTATTATGATATACGTTCTTCCATCCTAAGAGTTCTTTAACTAAACAAACTATAAAAAAGTTAAAGTAGTGACGAATATTACTAGGATGTTACACAAAACGCGTGGGATTTTAAATCATTTATTACTATGTCAAAAAGTATGCTACAAAATTTTATCGAATTTTTTTTTAATTATTTGAAATCTTTAAGAGTGTTTTTAACAAAATTATCAATTCCAGCGCCCGCTAATCTCCAAATTAATTTTAGTATTGCATACTAGATTTAATATATTTAAATAAAAATTAAAAAATTTAATATGATTAAGAGTAGACAAAGATTATGATCTCCAATTTTAGCATTTAACAATTAACAATTATTAACAATTATATTCATAATGAGTTCTGGATTTCGACAGATAAAAGTAAAGGCAACTCAGTACCTGTATTTTTATAAATAAAACCTCATCAAAAAGAGTTCAAATATTATAGAAATATATTTCTTAAACATTAAACAAAATTACTGTATATATATTTTTACTTCTGTGCCTTTTAAAATCAAAAAGTTCGAACGATTTCCGAACCTGCCTCCGTTACCTATCGCATAAATAACACCCTTGACACACTCATTAACACCCTCCCTCCCCGAGAGCCGCCGAAATACAAACAGCATCGCTTTCAGCATATTCCAAAAAAAAAAAAACGAATCGAATCGCAACGAAACGAAATCGAATGTCGACCGTTTGTCGGACAGATTAAAAATACAATTTACGGCAAATCAATTGCGGCTAACATGGCAACAGCGAGGAGGGCGGACGGAAAAAAGGCAAAAATTAAAATGGCCACCGCAAGGAAAACAGTTGGAGCAAAAAATGAAAAGCAAACAATGGAGGACCGAATGCCGGAAAATCGAAAGCTGAAAGAAGGGCACCCCAAAACCCACAACAACGGGGAAAAAAGAAAGGACGACAACAATAAGGCTGGCGATAGCAACAGCTGCTGGCATAAATTTGTATAAATAATAAACAATTTACGCTTTGGACTCTTCGACCAGCTCCGGTTCTGGTTCCGCCTGGTTCCCAACTGCCAGCAGATCCTGCACGTCCTGCATGTCCTCAGTCACCTGTTTTGGGTTCTCCTGCTGCTCCTCTGACGGCTCCTTTGAATGCTCTTCTGCCTGCTCCTCCGATGCCTCGTCCTGGGGGATCTCTGTTGCCTGGTTCCCATCTGTTTCCAGCTCCTGCAGTTCCGGATATTCCTGCTGCTCCTCCTCAGGCTCGCCTTGGGGTGGGGTCAAGGAGTGACGCACTTGCACCTCAAAGGCTCGAACGGCGAGGAGACGCTGCTCCCGGGTCAGCTGGCTAAAGTAGATGGCTCCCATCAAGTAACTACGCAGTTCCTGGATGTAATTGACCAAGGGTCCGGCGCCCGTGGGAATGGGCATGCTGTCCAGAATCTCGCCCAGGGTATCCTTCAGCCTCGAGGGACACACGACCTCCACCACGATGCAGAGTGAGGCGAAGCTCCCCACAACGGTGACAGTGGTCATCAGTGCAAGCTCGCACCACATCTTGTGGTAGCACACTACGCCCACGATTCTGTAGGCAATCCGCTCGTAGGTATACCAGCCCAGCTGAATGATCAGTTCGGTGACGAAGACTGTGGCCAGGACCTCGGCGATGGTAAAGACCCGGGGGGACCACCGCCTGTATACCCTCGGTATGATGTTGCAGTCCCAGATGAGCATCAGCATGGCCAGCAGGAAGACGGCGGCACCCAGGGCAGGGGCCGGCGAGCTCTCGACCTTCGGCTGGGCCACGAAAAAGGATATGCCCAGAAACTGCAGCAGGGCAGTGACTGTAATCGCCGTCTGACTCACCATCTCAGTGCTTGGGGAAAGTTTCCAGTTCTCAGCTAGTCGGAAATTTTGTGCCTCTGTATCGACTGCCTGAAATCTAATGAACAGCTTACTTGGCGCCGCGCCAACTGATAAACATATCACCTGGCACTCTGCGTTTTTCTTGAATCGAAGCTGGATATCTCCACCTGACGTTTTCCCCTTCTTGTGGGCTTTCACAGAAACATTTTAACAGTCTCTGGCGCTGCTGATGCCGGTGCTGCCAGATTTAAGCCCACTTGGCTTTTAAACACGTCATAAGCCGCCCGGCCAGCTCAGCTTGGTCTTAACATTTATTGCATACTTCTGAGGCCATGGCCTGTAAAACGCATTCTGAAGTGGCGTAGGTGGAAAAATATCCTGCCAACTTTGGGTATCACATTTGGGAAGCCCATTTGGTAACACCAATAATAATATTATGCTTTATTTTAAATCTTATAGGAACTAATTTGTAACTTTAAACAATTTCCATGACACAAAGTAGAATAAATTAATATATTTGATGCTTCCATAGCATATTCCTAAGAAAGATTAAAATTTAAAACAGGTACCCTAATAAATATTAATGAATATTATTTATAACATATGTAAATATAAATAATGTTGCGTCGTTCAAATATACCTCAAATATAAAATGATTCCATAAATACATATTTACTTACTACGATTTTCTTAGCGTTTAACCCGAAATTGAATCCCTGTAACATTAGGACTTTTTTACCTTTAAAAATTGAATACCTAAATCCCATATTGATTTATTTATTTCAACAAACAATAACATAGAGTATTAAAAGCTGTACTCAAATAATTAAGAGTGTAAAACATCTCTGAGGCTTGTCTCTGCTCGTTTTGGCTCTTTTGGAATTTATATTGGTCACTTTTCTGGTCTCGGTTTGTGTGATTTTCACTGGCCTCATAAATTATTTGATGGCAGCAAAAAAGCAGAGAAAAATCAAGTTTTAGTGCGCACTTTGTGGCTCAGGCCCACAAGCAAACAGCACTTAATGTGCCATCAAACAATTTGCTGGGCAGCATAAGGCCTCTCCTCTCCGGCTGTGACATTTAAGCGTGACAAATTTCTGGAAAGTCCTCGTCACTTTAAATTATCATAGCCCCGGGCTCGCCGGAGGGAGTGGGTCTTGAGCAAACATTGGCCAAAGTCAATGACAAAACTTTTGGCGCAGCAATAAAAATCAACATTTTTATGTTAATTGGCTGGGCTTCGGTGGAGTGTAGAGGCCAAGCCCTTTGGCGTTCCCCGGTTGGGTCAAGATTTTAATCACTAAATTAGTTTACAAAATACGCAAGTATTTTCCTGGAGTTTTTTAACCGAGTGCCTAAGGTCAGGCACGAACAATCGGGATGCCAAAGCGCCTAAAAGCATGTGGCCTTTATTTGTCTTGTGGCACGAGGGCAAAAGGTAAATCGCGAGCTCCTTTGTTAACTGCGTAAAGTTCTCTCCTCTGCAGTTTTTTTTTCGCTCTTACCTTCTTGCTTTTTTACCGTCAAAAATAATAAGTAAACATTATTTATTTTAAAGGAAGCAGCAGAGCCGCTGCATGACCCCGGGCGTTTCAAAGTGAAAACAATGCCGGAAAGGATGATGGGGACGAGAACGAGGACGAGGAAGTTGGCTTGTCATGGTCGCGGGCAGAACGTCAAAGTAATTAAACAAAAGTAATTAAGATTAGCGGACCTGGAGTAGCTCCGAGTCATCGGCGGGCTCTCACCTCACCTCAACCCGCCGCCATTACGCTCATTATCATTATCATAGCGCGAAAAGGTAAGGCTAATGTTAAAGGCAACAATATGAAAAGCTCCCGACAACTTTGACGTCATTATGGCCGGCATCGCTCACGGTGTCCTTAAGTATATATATCTTAATGTAAGGACTGACAGACCTCTCTGTTCCTTCCCTCCCCCCAGGGGTATTTGGCAAATTATTATTGTTGTGAAAAGTTCCGGCGAGCGAAGCTAATGATCTTTAAAGATTAGTTTCGAACCATAACAGGGCGCTCGCCGCTCACTTGAAACCGGACAATCAGCAAGGGGTCACGACCCCCGAGGAACAATCATCATCAGCCACTAAACTCAATCGACAGCTGACTCGCCATATTTCTCCCACGAATCCTCGAACTCGGCAACCCTCGGAAGGCGTGCTTCATTAACTCCCGCACACTCGTCCTGCCGTATCAATCCCATCCTTCATTGGCTTAACTCCCGGCTATCATCAACTACGGTTAAATCCCCTCGACTCTGATTCGAACCGGACCGGACCGCTCGCCAAAGTTTTTGGCCAACAACTTTCGCAGATATTCGGCCGCTTAAATTATACTTCCCGCTGCCAAAGGTTAGGAGCCAGCGTTGATAGGCATCCCAGCCACGCACCGAACGAGATTTATTAGCATTCAAAGAGGCATTTTGGTCCGCCGCTTACCTCCAGTGTATGGGGTAATTTTTCACCAGACCAACTTTTGTTTTGATTAAATGAAGCTTAACGAGTGGACGCACAAGCCACAAATAATAGCATTGTGAGAAAATCTAGCAACTTTAAGGGGAAATAATTAGATTTTGATAGGAGTAAAGGGTTATTTATCATAGTTTCAAATGAAATGTAGATTAAGCTTAAACTTCGCATTATCTTTCCTACTCCTGGCAAGTATAATTTGAAAATTAAACAAATGATTTTATTAATTTTTTAAGTTGAATTTTATTGCCTTTTATGCAGGGGTGCCAGGCAATACATTGACATTGCATTTCCGTGAATAAAAATTACTGCAACGTGGCTAGATTTGAGCAAAAAATAAAATAATATTTTTAATAATATTGCTTAAAGTATATCTATAAATAAAAAAAACATATTTAACTTTAAAAAAGACTATACTTAGCTACAATTTGAACCGACTGGTACGTTGTGCAAACTGTTCGTGATCCGGCAAAGACTGAGGCAGAGAAACTTTGCATATCATTTTAAATTGTTTATTGTGGTTACCATAATATTTATAACTAAATAAAAACCAATATTGTATGATGTGTTAGCCACATATATACTCGGCAGTACTAAATTCTAAAGAGAATTATACAAATTTAGTTAAGTGAAGCAACAAATATGATAAAAATAATCTTTATTTTATAAAATACATTTTAGAAGAACTTGATAGATTGATTTCAGTAAAATCTAATTAATACAATAATCATTTTTTATTAAAAATCTGCTATAAATTCCATACTTAACTCTGCTTATAAGTTTCTAATTCCTTAATCGTTTCTCTCACTGCAGAAGGAGCTACGTGTTACCCAAGCGAGTCTTAAGCGAGCTCGAGGTGCTGCCAACTTAACTAATGAGCTGATTTACAGCCCAACACGTCCAGGACAAAGGCCAAGGACTGCAGTTTGCCGAAAGGTGAATGGCTGCGGAGTGGGAACCGGGTATCGGGCTCCGAGGTGGTGCGCAGGTCGTATGACAAATGCGCTTTCCTGTTATTTATGGTGACCGCAGGACAAGATGTTCTACGTGCGGTCATTAGGCCTGTAGGCGTTACAGCCCCGCCGGGCAATGGCAATTTGTGCCTGGTTATCGATGTTCTACAATCGACTTTGGATTTCTGGGTAAAGCAGTTTGTCAAGAATTAGAAAATATTTAAGCTTTTAAAAGGGAATCATTTTAATAATAAATTATAACCATTTTATGGAATGACTTCTCTTTGATTACTATTAACAGTTGATTTGGTCTCCAAGATCCCAGAACCTTAAAAATCAATAACTTTTCAAGTTTATTTCTTATAATTGTACCTAACACGACTCCACATAGCAAAACCTTGATTTCAAAAAATTTTTAAAAGGAAAATTAGTAATCTTAATATAAAACTAAAAGTAAAATGTAACTAATAAGAGTTAATAATTCATATTTTTGCTCTCCAAGACCAGCTTTTATTACTCGAATCTCTTTCAACGCCTTTGTCTTCCCTAGCCCTTGTTTGGCCAGCGATTATCCCTAATTAGGCCGTGATACATACCTTTTGCCAAACAAGACAACCAAGACGAAGGCGAAGGAAGACACAATCCACCGACCTGAGCCCAACTGACAAATTGTAATTGTGTGACAAACAAGCGGAAATCGGCTTAAATCTGCCTCCCCGCAAAAGGAAATCCGCAGAAAGTGGCAGACGGTTTTGGGCATGACTTCCTTTATTGAGTTATTAGCCGAGCTCCACGGTTTTGGGCCATGTGGCAAGTCAATTTGTCAGCGGGAAAAGTTTCATCAGCCGCGCTTAGTCACGATGGCTAATAAAGTGCAGACAGCGCTTTGGAGGTTGGGAGGTACGAGTAAGTCAACCTATTGACAACCGATGGAATGCAAATTTTTATTTGGTTCCGATGACAGACCAAAATTTACGTCTTTTTTTGCAATGGTTGGCTGGGTTCCTGCCTGAATTTTCCACACATTTTCCCGCTTCTAATGGCATTCGAAGCTTTTGTTAGTATTCGCTTCATTCGGAAACCTATGTGCGAGAGGGGCTTTCAATAAATTTCCATGCTTTTGGAAAAAAAATGTATATTTGGAAATGAAAATGTTTCCTGGATACTCTCCAATTTTTTAAATGATTTACTTTCACACTAGAAATTAATATTAAGAGTAACTTATCTCGTTCCAACTAAAGGTAACTAACATCTGAAAATACATCACAGCTAATACAAATATTAACGGACTTCACCCGATACCTGCCGGAAAAACAAGCATTGAGTGGGCGAAAGAGTGAAATAAAAAGTGTAATACTTGCAGGGTGCCAAAAGGCACTTATGCGTAACATTGCGTAAGTGCAGCTGTCAGATAACAAGGCTGCTTTGGGGGTTGGCAGAGGCTGGGCGTGGGATGCTGCAAAGTGCATGCCAGCTTGAGTGTGAAAATTGCTGGAAAAACGAATGCATGCTTACGGGGAATCAGTTTTGATTTTCCATTGCCTGGCTTGACTTGTGAAATGGAAATGTGACTGTGACGTCAGCCTGCGGTCTATTCAACCCTCGCAAAACGTGATGTTATTATGTTAAAAAGGGTCTGTGCTATCTATGTTTCTTAAACTTTCGAATCTTTATTTATTACTTCTTTCACCGCCGTAAACTTGAATATCCCAAGTATAAATCTCCACAGACAGAGGCTAAGGAAGAAACTTTCTCAATAGTATTCCCCGAACTAGTTTACCTCATTTGGACAAAGACTAGTCTGCAAAAGTCAGAGAAAAAGCTGCAAGGGTAGCTGTGGCTATATCTGGGAGTACAAGACAGGAAAACAGGACCGAAACTTTCCATTTTCAATTTGCTGCAGACGAGGAACACGAGGAAAACATTTCCGTCCCATCGGTCTATGCTTTTTCTTCTTTATATTTCTTTTTTATTTGCAGCCGGACTCTGTCTACTTAAAGTCGCATTGAACCGGAAGAATAACATTGAACAGCAAACAATCAGCAGTCAAAAATTTCATTGTTAGGGCAGCAGCAGCGGGAAAAAATAGCACAACAAGTGCGGGGAAAAAATAAACCGGAAAACTTTTGGACAAGGCGTGAAAAATACAAAAAGATTGCACGGGAGAACACAGGAGGAAAAAAAACTTTTGCCATGGCGAGGAAACTTCACAAAGCAGCCAACAAAGTGTTGTAATGGCTGGCCAGAGGATCCCCCGTCCACCGCTTGACTTTTGACCCAACGAAGCGAATGTGTTGCAACGACCTTTGTGGCCTTTCCGCCTCCGCCTCCTGCTCGACCTTCTCCGCCTCCCGATTTGGTCACATGCTGGCGCAACAGTCGGCCACGCCCCCTCCAAGGGCCTTCGGGGAATCCCCTCACAATGAACCTGCTGGCGACGCTGCACGTACTTCCTGGGGGTGTGTGGGGGGGCACCAGGACTCCACTCCGCCTGGTGAGGAGCCGGTCAGAGGGCAGTCATCTTGTCTGCCGTCTAGCCTTGTCAGTTTTAATGTTTTTGGCATTGAGCGATGCCTCTGATTTGAAGGAGTTCATTAAGCTTGTTTGGTATAGCCAACAGGGAGTTAGTCCCCGTAACCAAGTCCTGGCAAGGACTCTCTTCTATTCTGACCTTATAGTTCTTTGTTCCTCCCGTTGGCGAAAAGTTTGAAAGCCGCTTGTTGCTGTCCACTGTTATTTGGCTTTTGTTTTGCTAATTAGGCTGTTGCCTTAAAACTTAATGAAAACAAGTAAAGGCTTTCAACAGGCCTACCCTCGAAAATGATTTATAGTCTTAAGGTATTTGCTGGTAATGTATAGAGACGTCAAGGCCCATATTGATCCTTTTGCAGTTACAAAGAAAGAGTTCAATAAGATTTATAAAAGGTTTTTAAATATTTAATGAAGGCTCTCGATGTTAAAACTGGAATGTTTTAATACTTTTTTTTAATCATTAACCGCACCTATGATTTATTTTGTAATCCGTTCCTTTAAGAATATATTTTCTATTAAAATGTATCCCTCAAAATAAAAATGCCAACAACTAATTCCAGTTTTACGTGTTTTATTTTTAATTACAAATTGGGCTGTTCATTTTTCTAGTAAAAAGTAATAAACTTCCTACCAGTTGCCCAACTCGTTCAGCTAAAAAATGCAATTATTACCAGCAATTAGTTGGCCCTTTATAAGCGAAAATCACATAAGCCGAGCGTGCAAATTGAATATCTCAAATTAATTGCATTTTTTTATTTTGTTCGATGACCAAAACACGCATTTTCTCTCTGGCAGGCGAAGACTCGGAATAAAATGCAAATAAATTTAATTAACTTGTCTAATTAAAAGCTCGCCTCTAAAATGCAATATATGCTGCAAAAGCAGAATTTCAGCAGCTGCACAAGGGACTGAAATGTGTTTTGATTTGGGTTTTTAATTTGCCGTAATACAATTATTTTTTAAGCCAGCCCAAAGTGAAGCCCAACTTCGAACCCTGGCCAGAGGTTCGACAGCGAACCGCGCTTGCAACTCGAACCCGGAGGGAGGCGCCGGCTTTTTGGGGTTTGAGTTGCCGGTGGAGTCTGTTAACATTTTTGTCGCGTGTTTTGCGGTCTGTTGTTGTGGTTGCGGTTGCACGCAAACTACAAGCCCCGGTACACTGCATTCACACCGGCAGCCGACGACCGACAACGGACGACCAGGAACCGGCAAGTAGCAACAACAACCAATGGACAGCATCCCCGTCCTTTGGTTGGCTTAAAACGAAGTGCAGCTTCGGCTCGCCTCGGCCTGTTATCACTCGGCCACCCGGCCACCGCGGCGTATACGTAACAGCATTTTTCATTCGTTGGATTTTCTTTTCCTCGGCGTTGTTGTTGCTGTTGGCGGAAGCGCCAGAGCCGGGCTCTGGGCGAGCGCCAAGTGGCGTCGACAAATCAGTTTCGCTGCGGATTCTGCACGAAGCGGACGCGTTTAACCGGAGTTCGTCCCGAGAACGTGAGTGAAAGATCTCGACCGGCGAAAGTCGTCCTGTGGTTACTCGAAACGCGTTCTTCGCCATGTGATCGGCGAATAAATAGGATCTTCTGACTCTATACGAGTGTGTATTATTAAAAGTGTTGTGTGAAAAGGCGGCTAGAGGCGATTGCATAGTGAAAATTCGGAAATGGTTGTCTTTTAAACATTAAACAAAAGTCTTTAAATATTAAGATAGTTTCTTCTAAGAAATAATATGCTTTAAACAAAAGGTTGTAACAAAAAAGGTTGTAACAAAAGGTTACAAGTGAATCTGGAAATTCATCAAAGGCAATTTATTTATTTAATAATGGTTTAGAACTATTTTAAAATCAAGTAAAATATAAAAAGTCGTTCTAATATCTTTAATTTTCTTCTAAGATAGATAAATATTTAATTATTTCATAAAAATAACACAAGTTTTAAAATTTGGTCCAACTTTTGGAGACGAGAAGATAAGAAACACTTTTAATGTTATTTGATGTTCTGAGCTCAATTCTTAATCCGTTTGTCAAGATTGGTTTAAATGTTTGAGTTCGTTAAAAGACTAGTCTTTGTGTTTTTGTTAAGTTTGTTGATATTATGTGCTAGGAAAACGTGGACAAAATTGAAAAATTGACCTAGAGATGCGTTAAACAGATCCCATACAATATAAAATACTTAGATCAAGTGGTTTCCTTTATTATTTAACATTTTTAATTTAATAAATAACCGATATTATATATGTATTTTTCTTTAATAGTTTAAATACTAGAACCAATATTAACAAACAGACTTTTGGTTTCGATTCTGCTGCCCAATTTTCTTATTAAAAAAGTTTAGTTGCTCAGGTTTCTGTAATTAAATCAATAATATTACATGGTTTCAGGACTTAAGAATGGTTTCAAAAAGCTTCTTTTGATTATCCTTTGGTAAAGACTTTAAGATATTTCATTTCTTCTGAAATTAATTTAGTATATATATTTCAAATGGTTAACCATGTTACGCTTACTTTTTTCCTTTATTTTTTTATAAACAATTTTATTATGTACTTTGCAGCACATTCACATAATTTTATAAAAATGTTTTCATAAATATTGTCAGGTTAAGCTAAAGAAATTGTAAATTAAATTAATGTTTCATATTTTATCATGTACCTTATCGAAATTCTTTGTCGATGTATGAATGTAATTTGCTTAAAATAGTTTCTAAAAATTAAAGAATAGGTGGCAGATCTAATGAAAAGAACGATTTATAAAGGCAGGTTCTGATCGGAATCAGAGATGTTTTAAAATACTTTAATTGTAAAGATTTAATTAAAAACAAACGAGTGAATTTTAAATTATATTCTTTTTTCTTAGGGAGAATTAGAAAAATCTTTAAATTTCGATAATGCCCCTTTAGTGTCAGGTTTCCAAACTGACTTTCAAATAACCGAAAGCCCTTTTAACGTTAACCACAAGGACAATGAAGACATCCTCACACACACACTAGTTTAGACGTCACTTGTCAGGCACTCGAAATGGGTAAACAATTAACAGTTAGCTCTGCTAATGCACATTTCATGCCAACAAAAAGTAAACAAAGAGTGGGACCAACTCCCCAATAGCGGCAGCTAACACGCACACAGAGGCACTCTTCAATCTCGGAAAAATCGCAAACAAACTTATAAGCGAATAAATGAATCCACCAGAGTTCACTTTGCGACAACTGGCAAAAAAGAAGTTAACGAAAAAGGATAGTTCAGTGGGGGCCTCGGTGGCGATTGATAAAGGACTGCAGTGGCTGCTACTGCCACTGCCACTGCCACTGTTACTGTTACTGCAGCCCAACGCACAACAGGCAAACACAACCGAAAACAGCAAGGCAAATATAAACAAAGAATTTAGCTTAAAAATACATTAACCCACTGCATCCATGGAAAGTGGGACAGTGGAGGGGAAAGCCAGTGGCAGCCAACTGCTTGAAACTTGCATACGTAATGGAGTGAGGAAAGCTCTGAGAGCGTGCGAGTACAGTGGAGCTTTGTTAGGGTATTCTAGGGATCTTCACTGGTTCTGTAACTATTTTAAGTGCAGAATAAATTAAGAAATTTAAAAATAAGTAATGCCTAAAATATGTCAAACTACAGATATGATTGCTATAATTAAAAAGACAATAATTAAATTTTATTCGCGATTAAATAACATATTTTTTTATGAATCTTGACAGTTTGCCGACATATTGAATTGAGATTCCGCAATTACTAAGTCTCTTACCACTTATTTGTAGTTATATAAGAGAGGCCCAGCTTATACACAGATAATTTATTTATTAAATCGTTCTTCTTTTAAAGATCCGATCTCTTAAATATTCAGGGATATTACCAAAATCACTAGCGTTTTGAAATCACTTAAGAATGTGTCTGAAAGTATGCTACAATATGTGTCGTCATAAAAATATTAAATTTGCACCGAATTCGGGTCCTCAAAGTTTTAATTGCAAGCTTTAAGACACATTGTTATCCCCAGCAATTTCTGGGCAACAGCATTTTAAAAATATAGAAGTGAAAGATATATTTTCAAAAATACCTTTAAATATGCTAAAGATCCAGCTCAAAGATCCATTCTTAGCAGTCTTCACTGCTTGAATTCTGTTGTTTTGCATTCAGGCACCGATGCAGATCAATGGCAGGACCCAGCTCGGGTAGAGGGGCCGAGACAGGATAGCAAACAGAGCGGGAGGGAGCGGATAGGAACTCCATGCTGTCAGCTGTTCCAGAACTTTTTGTCCTCCGCCAGTTCAGGGCTTATTGGCTCTCTATTTATTTCCATTCCCCCATTGTATCCTTTTTTTCTATTCTGTTTTGTATGTTTGGATTTTGTTTGTCGTCCTGCTGCAGCAACTTTACAAATTGTGCAGAGCAAAGCAAACAAAATGGCGAAAATATAAAGCTATTGATGATGATGATGACAAAAATATGGATATTATTGGTGTGTTACAGAACAGAACTTTTGATCAAAAGTGAAAAACTACTGATGCGTCAATTGAGTAAATATTTACCTCTATATTGAAAAGTTTTCCTTCCTTTTTGTTGAATTTAAAACTTTATTATGACTTTATGATCAACGTATCAGTTGCAGAAGTTAAAATTAATATGAAATGCAATTTTAAAAGCGAGTTTAAATCAAGTTGTAACAGAAAAATGGCGAAAGAATAAATTAATGAATGAATTCGACTTCAGTACTTAAGTACTTATTTTTGAACTTTTGAACGATTGATCCTACACCAACAAATGCCTTTTTTATAGTTAAATCTAGATAAATAAATTGATTCTACAAAGTATCCTCCTATTCATAAACATCCTCTCAAATTAATCACAAAATGTACAATATTTCCTTCCTTAATACATTTTCATTGTTTATAAACTAAGCTTCCATTTTCCGCGCCTCTTATTCCATTTTTCGAGCTCTAAAGGAAAGGTGAAAGCTGACAGTATTTGGCAAAGGACTCGCCTGCGGCCAAGAACCACTCCACTTAAGCTGGCGACAGGGGAAGCCTGTCAAGGCTTATTATTGTTTGCTTCTCGCAATACCTTTTAAATAATTTTAAGCTCAGCTAAACATAAAAAGAGTCATTGCTTTCCTCGGAAATCCCTCTAATTAGCAGGACTAATAGTAAGGCCAGGTTGTCAGCTTCTAGCGGATATGCTCTATTTTCCTCTACCTAGTTTATTATATCTAAAGTTGCAGCGGTTATAAGCCAATTTGTTTTGCCAAAAGTTATCATTCACAAACACACACTAAATAGCCTCATTAAAATTTAATTTCCTAACATAAAAACAAAAGAAAAACACAAACACATCCGGAACAAGTTGCTCCCCCAACAATTTATTAATTTAATTACAAACACTTTGCCAAACTCATAAAAAAGTGCATAAAATTTGTTGGACTTCTTGTTCTTGTTCTCGTTTTTGATGGTAAATCTGTTTTGGTCTATGCCGAAAAAGCTTCATCATGTGTGAGCTGATGCCAGGGCGGGCTGATGCCAGAGGGGCGGTGGCAAAAATTGCTTAATTTCATAAGCGAGTCATAAGGGAAAAAGTTTTGTCTCTCTCTGTGTGCGAGTGTGTTTGCCAAGCTGCGTGCGGACCCCACAAAAAGCTAAAGGCGACACGCTTAAAAGCCATAAAAAATAAAATTTTTTCTAGGGAAAGTTTCGCTTCAGATGGCCAAGAAACAGAAGCGATATAGAGCCAGAAACAGTGTGTTTTAAAAATATAATCGTTTCAGGAGTTGGATATAAATTTGTAAATATTTGTATATCAAAGACATTAATTATAAATTTTTGTATATATTTGAGTAGAAATTTATTATTAACCTCACTATTTGATTTAAAGAATTTTGCATATTATATTTTTTTTTATTTTTACAATACACAAATATATGTTATTTATTATTAATATAAAATATTCTTGACTTTTAAAAATAATTTATTTGTATCATCGTTAAAAAACTTATCTTACAGTATGAGAGTAATAATAAACTCCTCTCCATTTGAACTTTTGAGGCACTGTATGCCAATCATAAAATGCTCCACACATTTCTCTTGGAGAAACTTAAGATATTACAACGTTGACAAAAAATAAAGTTGGAAAAGTAAGAAATAAAGTCAGAGAAGAGAGAAGACAAGCCAGGGCGACCAAAACTTAAGATAAACAACAAATGGAAAGAGCATTTAAATTAATTGGCATAAACTTCGCTGTCTGCACATGTGTGCGTTGCAGAACTCTCATCTCTTAACTGTAGTGCCATTTTAGATAAAGAATTTTTATTTTTATGGAATCCGGTTGGGCCTTTCCCCGACTTTTAATTCTGTCCTAAGATAAACTATATAAGGCAGGAACATTTATCAACTGGCCGCCAAAGGGCGCTGGAGTTCCTGCTTCCTTCCGAGGCAAATCTTTATGACTTTTCGGCTATTCCGTTGGTCCTACATTCCTTTTGGTGGCTTAAACTTTGCTGCAACACGTGCGACCGCCTACGCAAGGGGGCGTGCCAGGCGGTGGGCATGCGGCTCTGTGGCATAATATTTTGCCAAACTTTATTGAATTCCCAAGCAAATCTGCATGGCATCTGTGTGCATGCGTTGAAAGTTACTAGACGGCAAACAATTGCTAGGGGACGAACGGCGGAAAAGGGGGAATCCAGTGCATTGAAAGCAAATTTATGGGCACCAAAGTCAAATGGAAAACTCGGGAATTAAGGCAGTTTTTTTTCCTGCCCTTTTTGTCGCTGCCAGATGGAAAATGTATCACTGCAAATACGGGCGCCAATTGAAAATGGGAAAAACTAGTCAGAGCCTTTAAGACATTTTAAGGTAACATTACATTTTGGTTACTAGCTTGGTTCTTGTATTTTGTATTTATAAGAGTTCTAAAATGTTAAGAAATTAATTAAATATGTTTTCAACATGAAACTAATCTTAATATTTTTCCTTGGATTTATTATTAAAAACGTATTGATTTAAGCTTCGATTTAAATCAGTGCTGCCCACACAAATACAATGACATGTGTCTTGCATTTGTGTGCGTAAGAGAAAAACGAAGTTGGCTTCGCGCGAGACGTTGCGGTTGTTAGAGCAGTGCAAAGCATTAAAATTTAAATGCTTTGCACTGCTCTGACAACCGCACACTCGACCTCTCATTCTCTCTCTTCTCTGCTGCTGCTGCTCACGTCACGTTTACACTGTCTGTGTAGCAGCAGAGAACCGGCAGAATTTTTACCAACCACATGTGGCGGGCGCTTGGGCACCTCTGATTTAAATAAATAAAATTAACAAAAAAGAAACCCACATAAACAAAACAAAATACATAATATTGCCATTTTATGTTCTAAATTATTATAATTAAATTTTAATGTGGAAAAAGTAAAGGGAACAATTAATCTGACATAAAGATGTCAAAGCAACTTCTCTATATAAAACGTATAAAAACGTATTAAAAATATACAAATTTCTTAAACTAAAAATGTATATCTAGGAAATTAAAATTGAATTCAGATATCAATACAACGGCAAACAAGAGTGATGAATTCTAAAAAACATTAGCAACCATTTCCAAAAACTCCCTTGCAGTCACAGCCACTCAAAGTCACTCACATAAAATCCATTTCGGACTTATCAATATTTACCAGCCTTTCATAGAATGCATTTACAACATTGGCACAGAATATCTCAAGTGATTGCCCCGCGGGAATAATCCCCGAAAAAACGCTGAAAACAAATATGAAAATTTTGGTAAATGCCACTGGCGAAAAATTCCGATAACAAAACCGTGTGAAAAGCGCCGAGCGAAAGCTGAAAAACAAACAAAGCCCGCAGCGGTCGAAAAACTAGAGCGACAGCGGGGCGGCAAAAAGCGAGGCGCCAGATCCGGGAGGATGCACTTTGGCCAGGAGACGAGGCCATCCTTGGGGCTCCTGGCTGTGGCTGAGTCGACCGCAACGGCAAGTTGATGTTGCCCCCGTCCTGGCGTCTAATTGGGGCCCTCCTCGTGCTCGCGGCAACAGCGGGGGACTCCACCAACAAGATCATCCTGCCGCAGATACTCAACGGCGGCGGCGGAGGCGTCGGCATCGCCGGGGGCAAGCATTCGTCCGGTTCCAAGACGGTGGTGGCAGGGTTTGGTGTCCCAGGAGCGGGAGCAGGAGCAGGCGGAGGAGCTGTGGTTGGCAGCGGCACCGCTAACACGGTGGTCGGGAGCAATGGCGTGATTGTTGCCGGCGGCGTGGCCAATGTGCCAACCTCGAATTTAAATAGTGAGTATCTTAACTTTTTAAATCTAAATGAATATTAGGTTTTAGAAATATGGGATAAGCTTGCACAAAACCGAGATATTAAAGTTAAGAGTGGAAGCATGTTTTCCATTTATATTGAGAAAACTCTTTTTTTATTATCCTTGAAACTTGTATTGCTTTTAAATTATCATTTCTTTAAAGTATACTTAACAATATGTTAGTTAGTGGCTACCATTTAACATCTGAAAATATTTACAAACTAGAAATTGCTTTAATATTATCAACTTAGGCCTATAATAAAGAAAACTCACCAAATTATTTATTTAAGAGTTGCCCAAACTAATGCTTATTAAGTGTAATAAAGAAATACTTGATCAAGTTATACTTACGGCTTATAAAAGGAATTCTTCTAATATATTTAAGTAACAGAGGTTAATCTGAACTAAGAATTTTGTTATATATGTTATATTATTATTTATTAACTCAGAAGAAGAAAAGAAATCAAGATGTTGACCAAATTTTTTTGTCTTTAAACAAAAAAGTGTTAATTCAACTATGGTATATTTGAAAATTAAATTATGCATGCTAGCTATAGTTCAAAGATTTAAATAATTAATGTTATGCCTTTTTTTTTAATTATATCTGGTTTATCAAATAAAAAATATTATATATTTAAGTGAAAATATGAATTATCATGACATCACAAAGGATTTCAACTCCCTTTAAAAGGTTGCTGGAAAGTATGCAATAAAATTGTTGACGTACATAAATTCAGTAAGTCTTTATTTTTTGGACACATTTTTAAGGATTTAAAAACTTTAGTGCTTTCTAGAGCACTTAGCTTGGTTTGTTTTTAGTTCTAGGAAACGTAATATAACAAAAATAAGATCGGGGGAAATCCAATTCTATTATCTTCTTATCCCTTTATTTTTGAATTCGACTACTTCCTTTCGAACAGAATATACTTGAGACTTAAATTCACCAACAATCCACACAACAACCATGAACACAAATTTGTAGGACTGTGTAAACACTGCAATCGCACTTCATCCTTACTCGCAATTGCCTCTTGTCTGCCTAGGACTCTCAATGTGGCCTGATGCCGTCAATAACACACAGATATTTTGGTCTCGTAGGCGTCCAACGCCCCCGAAGCCAATCATATTTGCACTGACAAATAGCGGATGGGAGGGCAAATACACTCAGTTGGAAGGGAAAAGTAGGATAGCCAAACGTACTCCGCAGGGCATTTGTGATACACGGCTTTATGCCAAAAACTGAGAGGCCGCAGGGGTCAGAATAAGAGCAACGCTCATAGAAACTGTTGTACACTTAAAAAAAAAGTAATGAAGTCATAATTTTTGTAAGTTAGTGTATAATGTATTGTAAATTTTATTGTAATAATGCATTGTATAATGTAATGCAGTCTTGCAGTGTTTATTTCATAATACGTGACACAAGCTAACTTTAAATTATTTGTGACTCTACGGGTTTTATCCAAATAAGTTGAATTAATTAAAAACTATATCTTCAGATCATTTCCGCGGAAGCTCTTACTCCTGTTTTAATTTTTACTCCATGATTTCCAATATTATTGGTACCAAAACACGGCCGCTATCATGCCTGAAACTGGTTAGAATTTTTAAACTATTTTCCCGAGTGCAACACACCTTTGTGTGGTGACGTAAAGAAATCCAGAACTGTGACAGAGCCTCGGGGCTAACACGCCCCAACTCCGATCCGCCACTCAACTCCTGGTAACCCCTGAAAATGCCGGCTGTCATTGTTCTCAGGTGCAGCGGCAAAAACAACAGCAATGTAGCCGCTCAACTGTGCGCAAAATTCATTCAGGCAGCGCGATTTATGTCGCAACAGGCGACATCCACCGCATCATCCGCATCCTCAACTCAAACTCAGCTCCAGCTGCACCCTCCGGGTCCCGGTTCCCGGTTCCGGCTCCCCCGGATCCCCCAACTGCCGATGGCCAATGCGAGCATCATAGCCAGCGTGTTTTATGCATTGCGAGCTGTCAATTTATTCATGAGTCGAGCACCTTGGCTGTGCTTGCAAAATTGCAATATCAACTTCAATTAAGTGTTGAATATTTACTTGAAGACAGCAAGTAATATTTGCATGCATGGCTTCATTGTTGGGATTTCTTTTATGTATTTGCTCTGGTAGCTCTTGTTTCCCATGGTTTCCATTGAATCGAAAATTATTATTTAATTGAAATATTTAAGCAAATTGTAGTCGACACCAATTCTAAAGGGAAATTCTGAGCACAATCAGACTACTTCAAATTTGATTCTCATATCAAAGCCTCTAAATTCGAAAATTTAAGAATATCTTAGAATGGAAAATTTGCCACAAAAAAAACAAAGAATTTATTTCTTATTATTCATTTTCCTCTGCGTTTTGTGGCAGGGCAATATTAAATAAAATGTTTTAGATCGTTGAATAAGATATCAATTTAAATACAGTTTTTGGTAGGAAAGGCTTTAAGTAGCATTTTAATTTAAAGTTATTTTTTCTGTTCTTGTTTTCTGTCCCGGATAGCTATTTGTCTGAAAAGGTACCAGATAAAAGCAAATCCGTTTTCTCTACTCCTGTAGTTTATCTGAACGATGAAGAATAACAGAGTGCTGTTCACCACCGAATTGTTCTGCAAAGCGCAATAACAGGATTGAGCCATCTAACATCTTCATAGTAGACTTTGTGAACTTAGTTGCAATTTTATCAGAACGGAAAAACACTTGACAAAGAGATCCTCTTACATTTATGATCGAGAATAGAACATTTTCTTAACAGAGACTTTATCTGTCCGATTATTTTGGCAGCAACCTTAAATTAAGTTTATTATGGGATCATCGCTAATTCACTTTCCCTGAAAACTGCCATCTCTATCGAGCTTCTCATTCATTCTGTTGTTTGTTGCCGCCGTGGGGGCGTGCCTTCATGGACGTTGGGAGGCGTGGGGGCGTGGCTGTGTGGCTGCGGATGGCTGAGACCTCAACAAAATTTATATGCAGACACGCGCTCTGGCGCGAAAATTGCAGCTGGATGAAATCCCATGATTATGCAGAGCATTTCCCCGCTCCTGGTGCCATTGCGTAAACGCTGAACGCCTGACTTGCAGCAAGGGGCAACAGTGTTTGCACTTTGCATCTATTTTTTGTCACTAGCCCATGCCATGATCACACTGGAAAAAATAAGAGCAGAATATCATATGTGGCTTCTGAAAGTCTTTAATATTTTCAGAAACTAAATTATATAAATATTTATAGCTTTAAATCAGTGATGCCCAAGCCCCCGCCACATGTGGTTGGTAAAAACTCTGCCGGTTCTCTGCCGCTACACAGACAGTGTAAACGTGACGTGAGCAGCAGCAGCAGAGAAGAGAGAGAATGAGAGGTCGAGTGGTGCGGTTGCCAGAGCAGTGCAAAGCATTAAATTTTAATGCTTAATTTTAATAATTAAATTTTAATGCTTTGCACTGCTCTGGCAACCGCAACGTCTCGCGCGAAGCCAACTTCGTTTTTCTCTTACGCACACAAATGCAAGTAACATGTCATTGTATTTGTGTGGGCATCACTGCTTTAAATGTAACTTATCTTTCATGTGTTTTTGAATAATTTTGGGTTTTTATATATTTACACAAATCAAATTTAATAAGCAATATTTAATTGGATTTATATATAAGAAATCTTAAATTAAAATCTTTTGTCTTAAAAAAAATTCGGATAATGTTAGTCAGAGGAGCTTGATTTCTGGTGTACGAAGTGGGTTTTAAATAAGAGAATAAGCTAGCATCTTATATGTAAAAATTATAGTAAAATTCGATAATAATAAATCCAGATATCCAATTAAAGCTGGAGCCAAAATGGGATTTAACATGAAACCGAAAACATATCGATGTTTTCTTTAATTCGTCACAATTACAACTTAAGTAAGTCCTCCAATTGCCAATAATAGACAGAATTCTGAGTCTGGTTTCGACTTAAATAATTTCTCTCTGTGGACTTTACAATGGAAAGAACAAAAGGATGGTAACTTTCATCAATTTATGCGACTCTTGTGTTATTGTTTCATAATTAGTGAGGCCAGCTGCATACGGCTGTGAAAAACAGCCAAAAAGACAGAGTTGGGGCCACATTGTTTGCATGCCCCATGGTTACGTCGCGTCAACCGAATCGTATTGACTTGTGCACATTTCAATTGGGCAGATGTGTAACTCTATATGTTTGTTTGTTTTTGGGCTGCATATATAGTGCACGGATGTCTGGCAGGCACACTGACGTTATAAATAGCTAATTAAGCTAGAGTCGAAAGCGATGCGATACCAGTTTGAAACCACTTCTGAAACGTGCAATTTCGTTGCCTAAATAGAAACGAGCTAATCATAAATTGTAATTAAAATTGGCTTTCCATAGAGCAAATACATGTGAATCGATATGGATCAATAAATCTGGGCAGAGATCACATGGACGTACTGTAAATATAATATATTTTAGTAAATGTTGAATGTAAGCTGCATGTCGTTGTACTTTAAGCTGCATATTAAGCTTCTATATTTATGAATCAATAAGCTATATGTATGTAGAGATTGATATGTTTTACATATACAATATTCACATATAAGTAATAGGACAATATTTTTAATAATATGTAAGTTGGGCTTACATGTGGCTTAGTTTAAGCTTTTTTAAATTGGTTTAAAAAATGTATCAATCTCTTCATAGTTTAACTATAAGCTTTAATCAATTTAATCCTCGTTTTTCTAAATTGTTAATAGCTTTTATATACATAGAAACAACTAAATCTAGTCGATTTGAACACATCACATAGTTGCAATGCCTAGTCAAAATTCTTTGACTGCTTAGGCGCACGTTGACTCTATTGAAATTGTGCGATTTGTTATGCATAATTGTTGCCTTTTCAGGAATGCGATTAAATAATTGCTAGTCAAACAGTTTAATTGAATTGCCGAAGCATTTCCGTGAGGCTATCAGGCTCAAAGCAAACATGAATTGAATTTCTATATTAAATATTTGCTTAGCTCAACTAAATTAGCAGCTAAATGAATAAAGCCAAGTCTCCCGCCCCCTTTGTCCCCGACAAAGTATCAATATTTGTCTGAATAATAAAGAAAATGCTGTTAGGAATTTCCAACACAGCTGCCTTCGTGGCACAATTTAAATGCATTTCCACAGGATTGTTCGGTCATTAAAAGTTTAATGACTGCAACTGCATTTCCACATCGAGAGCCGCAAAAAAAAGATTTAACTTGTTGATGTTGCAGGCAAATATTGAAGTGAACGCCAGCATGGCCATTCGGCATGCGACTGTGTGTGCGAACATGTGTTTAATTATATTTGTACACATTTGTTGTCGGCCCGATTTCCCCCGCCGGCAGGCCCAGTAAAGCAGCAGCAATAATGAGTCAACGCAGAAATCAATGAAATAATTATTTTGCACCCCCAAAAGCAATTTTTCGAACCGCTGCCATTGCTCCTCCGCCTGAGGGCGGGTCCAGAAACATTTTTACAATTAATTTTGTGCGCATAATTGATTTTTACGCTTTATTTGATTATGCAAATTCATTGCCGGCATATTGACATAGAACTAAGTCAAATATGAATAAAACTGTATAAATATTTTATGCACTAAATTAAAATAAATTCCATTTCATCTCCCTTATTTGTTCTGTTTTTTTTTTTTTCTCTCTTTTAGCTGTTGTCGAAGAACCCGAATTTACCGAATACATCGAAAATGTAACTGTACCTGCTGGACGTAATGTTAAACTGGGCTGCTCCGTTAAGAATCTGGGGTCTTACAAGGTAAATTTAAAATATTACAATTTCTAAAGAAGTATATCCTTTTAATATACTAGTTTAGCTTTAAGTCACCACAAACATATCTCATTTTATTGGCCATTTAACAGCAAAGTGAGACTTCCCCCGAAAAGTGCTGACATCGTCTCGTTTAGTTTTTATGCATCATTAGCAGCTCTTTTTTGGCGAAAAAGGAAATTAAAACGAGAAAGAAAGCTAACTTCGGTAAACCGAAGTTTATATACCCTTGCAGTCAGCAATTGGATCATTGAAAATCGATCCAATTTGGTAATGTAAAAAAAAATGTCAAATTATGTAAATTTTGTAAATTTTACATTTTACATGTAGAATTTTACATTTTCATATAAATCGACCGATCCCTTCTATGGCAGCTATATGATATAGTTGTCCGATCTTAATGAAATTAAAACCGTAATTCTAGAACTATAAAAAACGACTATATCTCGAAATTTATAGAAATTCGTTGAAAAACAGAGAAATTAAAAATTTTTTTACATTAATTTCGCCATCATTCCTATGGCAGCTATAGGATATAGTGGTCCGATTTCGGCCGTTCCGACATATATCTGTCCGTCTGTCTGTCGGTTTC